>PYST01000070.1:119001-134114 GCA_003049485.1 Ophioceras dolichostomum
CCCCCCTATTTTGCTGAACGAGGGAGATGGACACTGACAACCGTCCCGTTCGTCTGTGGGGCCTTTGCTGAACCCCTTTTATCCTCCGTCGAGGGCAAGCGCGTCGATCATCTGGACTGTTGCAGTCGTACTAAGGTACTTGCCCAGTAGTGCCCAGCATACCTGAGTTTGCATGCTGTATCGCACTCCCTTCTTGACTCCTACAACCAGGCTACGAAGAGCTACTAGTAGGTCGCCCGGCTTGTTATCGACTACCAGCGGCCTACTAGTACCACCGGCCAACGACGCGGCTCACCATCTTGGTTTCGTGTTCGTCCGGGTAGACTCAGGTAACCTAGTGGGTATTCTAGTGCTTCCTCGAGTCCAGCCACTCGAGGAACTCGTCGACTCGGAAGCGCCCTGTGTCCCAGAGCGTTTTGTCGTCTCGCGTAGAAACCATATCTCTGAGGTTATCTGTACGGACAGTATACGAAGTACTAAGATCCGCCCCAACGTCGATGGCGTGCAATGAGGCGGCCGGGGGACGGCCGGGAGGCGGCTGGGAGCGTCAGCCTCCTCTGTCCGACCCGTCACGGAAGTAACCGCAGTAACGAGCGACACGGAGGCCGGTAGCGAAAAAAAAAAAGCAAAAACGAGGAGAAAAAAGAACACGAGGAGGCCGGTTTGCGCAAGTTTACGATTCGTCCTGGAAAAGACGGTAGATTACCAAACGGAATACCTATAGGGTACGACACTACGAGTACTTCCAACCTGGCAAAGGGAAATTACCGTAGAGGCGCCTAGAAGGATACAGTAGACGGGAGACTACAGAATCAGTGAAACGACGTGTACAGGTGTACTATTCCATCATTGCAGCAGAGCTCCGTAGTCGCTGTGGACTTGAGGCTACAACTTTCTCACAACGCGGAAGCTGACATCACCAGACGATATCCCACCTAGCCAAGCATCTCGTCTGCAAAAAGTGAGCGACAGAACCAGCCATTTTGATTTGCCCCCCTCTCTCTCCCCCTTCTTCGGCCAGGGAGAGTTCGTGGTGTGGTTCTATCAAGCTCTACGACTACAGCCTCAGGGAATTCCAGGAAAAGGTATACCCCAGAACAAAACATAGGAGCAGGAGTAGGTGTGTGAAACTCCAGGCACGCTTCCCGTCGGTGTCTACCAGTTAGTAGGTAACCAGTTCCACCTAATGCTAATGATACAGCGTCCCCAATGCTCGCTTGTAGGTAGTCGGTATCAATGGCCCAGCTGCCCATCCTTTCTTCCTGCCTTGATCCATAAGACAGACGTCTCGACGTTCGCGATCCGAAGCATCTCGAGGCTGTTCTTCCATCCTGCCTGGGTTGGTTGTAGTATCTCCCTCCTCCTCGATCGCACAACCTCATGCTGTGCCGCGCCAGTAGTAGTGGTAGTAGTAGCCCTCACCTCGCCTGCTCCTCTTTAGGAACTCTGACGGGTGATGGGCGTATATAGGGCCTTATAGGCAGGTTGGTAGGTAGGGAGGTAGGTAGGGAGGTAGGTAGGTTAGGTGGGACGAGGGCACAGACAGACAGTGAAGCAAGCAGTGAGTGAGTCTCGCATATCCGAAATATGCCTCGTCAGAGCGCGCCGCCGCTTCGGGATCTCGTCGACCTCCATATCGTCGCCAGGAGACGGCGGCAGACACGCCATGACGGCTAGGGCCAGGTTCCGCTCCATCTGCAGCTGTTGGTCAGCATCCTGCTGCTGGTGCTGATGCAGCTGGGGAGGAGGATGGCGGAGCTGATGCTGGGACGTCGCAGCCACAGTAGCGTCCTCTCGCAGGGATGAGCTGGAGAGCGTCCGACCGAGGGACTTGTGCCGCATGTCTTCCTCGGCCACCTCGTCGATCTTGTAGAAGCGCCGCTGGAAGCGACGCTGTAAGTGGCGCTTCTGCCGCTGCCAGTCAACCACGGAGTTTGGGGGGCCCTAACCGCCGAAGTCGACGCCTCCAGATGATGGCGATGATCGCACAGTGGTAGCAGCGGGAGTAGCAGGAGCAGCAGGAGCAGCAGCTGGCGACAACGGGAGATGATCGGGGCGGTGCTGGTGCTGGTACAGGGTGTCGTCCAGGGAAGTAGGCGACGATGCAAACCAACCACCTCGCTCCCAGTGCCCGGGTCTGTAGAAACAGGCACGCCGGACCACCCCGTCTTGTATGCCGTCTAGGAGAGTGCTGAGCCTCTTAAAGTCGATGGGCTTGAGGATCCAGCCGTCGAACCCGCCGCGGACATAGACGTCGCGCTCCTTTTCGAGAAGCGAGGCAGACACCGCGAATATTGGGATTCGTCCGACTTTGGCCGCGGCATCGGAGAGGTCCGAGGGGATGTGTGCGGGTGACGCCTCGAATTCGCGGATCATCCTGGCGCTACCGAGACCGTCCATGATCGGCATCTGTAATAGAGTGAGTGGTCGGGCGTAGGTTAGTAGCTGACCGAGAGTGAGATAGATACAGAGGGAGATCTGGAGAAGAAGAAAAAAGATGGAAGACGTAAACGAACAAAAAACTCACCTGCATATCCATGAGGACCACATCAAAGGACTTGGGCCCATTCTTGTACGCCATGGCACAGTCCTCCCCGTTAACGGTATGCTTCACCTTGTGATTGGCCTTCTCAAGCCGCTTCCGCAGCAACTTCATGTTCACAGGGTCGTCTTCCGCGCAGAGGACGTTTAGGCCCTCACTGGGGTCCTCTTGTGGGCCAGGTGCCATAACTTCGGAGGACGCTTCCAGGGCTGTCTTGGCTGCTTGGGTGGTGCCTTGCTGCTGCTGCTGCTGCTGCTCCTTCTCCTCCTCTGACTCTAGCTCCGGCTCTGACGCTTTCTCAGCCGGCGTGTGATGCTGCGTCTGAGGCGTTTTAGCACCCGGCGACGGCTGAGGAGCATCCGTGGTGATCTCAAATAGGACGCTTCCTGATCGGAGCGGCTGGGGAATTTCAGTAAGACTGCGATACTCCTCATCATCTGATTTTTTGACAGGGCGTAGAGGAGTGTGAGAGTCGGTAACAAACTGTGCGACGCTAGTGGCCCCAGTCGTGGCATCGCCGTCGCCGCCGTCTCCCAGAGCAGGGTCGGATGCCCTCCTAGTGGTCTGGTTGTTCGCTCCGGGGCTCATGGACCGGGCAGCGTTTGACCCGGGGATGTTATCGCCAGCTCCTTGTTGTTGGTTGTAGTAGAGGCCAAGGGAGTTCTTGCGCGAGAGCCCTATCACGGAAGACTCTGGCTCACCAATGACAAGAGGGAGCCGAATAGCTTCGATCAGGCGGTCGACGGTGCTCTGACTGCTGCGACTGCTTCTCCGGCTCGCGATGCTTACGTCGTCAAGGCTTGTATCCGAACGGCCGACAGGACCGCCTGCGATAGTACCAGGGGCAGCAGCCACAGTCGTCGTCGCGCCTCCCGAGTCAACCAGAGTCACCTCGCCGTCAGCGGGGAGGATGGTCTCAGCCATGGAGGTGTCGCTGACCGCAGCCACGGAGCTGTCGGGGACGGTGTCCAACAGTGCGGCAGGCTGCTCCGTCGGGTCCTGAGGCGGCAGGTGGAACCGGAGCTGCATGACGAAGCGGGAGCCCTGGCCGAGAGCCGACTTCACGCGCAGCTGGCCGTCCATGTTGCGCACGATGCGAGAGACAACCGCCAGACCGAGTCCCAGGGTCTGCTTGGAGGCGCTCTCGCCCGATATCGACTTGGAAGACGACTCTGGCACGGCGGCGCTGGTCGGCTTGATATCGGCCGCCTCCGGGTCATCCTCGGTCACCTGCTCGAGGTCGCGGAAGATGGCTTCGACCTGCCCGTCGTCCATGCCCTGTCCCGTGTCCTGGACGGCGAACTCGACGCGGACGAAGCGTTCTTCGATCTCAACGATGTAGACTTCTACTTTCACGCAGCCTTCGGTGGTGTACTGGAAGGCGTTCGACGTGAGGTTGCTCATGGCAGTCCGAACTCGCCGCTGGTCTCCATAGACAAAGCGGGGCAGTCCAGGTCGCTCGATGATCTCGTACTTCAGACCCTTGCGCGAGGCATCCGTGTGGAACGGCTCCGTCGCCTCCCGAATACAAGCCAACAGATCAAAAGCCTCATCTTTGACCAGGTCTTGTCCTTCCTCAGCTTTCTGTTATTCGTCGAATCGTGTTTGTCAGCAAATGTCGGTCCTTGTGCATAGATCAAGCCATGCCAGTGCTGCCCATGGGAACGTACCGTGAGGTCAAGCAGGTCATTGATGACGTAGATGAGGGATTTCGAAGCCGAGTGGGACCGGACGAGGTTGTCACGCGTCTCCTGGTCCAGAGATCCCTCCATGGCAATCTCGAGATAGTTGATTATGGCGTTCAGGGGCGTGCGGACCTCGTGGGCTTGGTTAGCAAGCAGCAGCCGCGTGAGTTTGCTATTTTGAAGCGCCGCCTCCTTCTGACGCCAAACTTCGATGAATTTGCCTGGAGAGAGCGGTTCAAATTGTTAGCAGTCAGTGCATCACGGGCAGGCATGAGAGATGAGAGAATGCGACCGAGAGGGCGATGTGAACAAAGAGGATCGTTGACATTGCTGGGATGCTGGGAGGGTTGGGATGGGTGGACACTCACCATAGACCAAGCAGAGCACCGCCGCCGTCTCGACCTGCTCCTCGGTCCACTCACGACACTTGCCCAGGACTGTCTCATGCCAGACCCGGAAGCTCTGACGCGGCTCGAGGTACGCGGTCGTGCCCTCGCGCACCACCTTCTCGTACGGGTTGCCGGCCCACTTGACCTCCCTGACCTGGCCCTCGCGGTAGAAGACGATGAAGTCGTTTCCGCCGGCGCTGAGCGGCACGTACAGGCAGCCGGCGATGACGCGGAAGCCGGGCGGGTACCTGAGGTCGGGCAGGTCGGCCGCGATGTCCTGGGTGGTGTAGACCGACGTGAGCTTCCTGACGCGCAGGTACTCGAGCATGAACAGCGCCTCCTGCGACTGCTCGACCTTGCCCAGGATCTTGGTCTCGCCGTGGATGGACAGCGTGCCGAAGTCGGCGTCGAACAGGCGGAGGAGGTCGTCGGACGAGGCGATTATGTACCCGGACGGGTTCTTCTCCGTCGGGACGGTGTTGATCAGCTTGCGGGCCTGCAGGCGCGAGGCGTAGGACAGGCGCTCGATGTTGCGGGACGCCGTCTCGCCGACGAGGCGGCACATCTTGCGGATCGGGAACGAGACCCGCATCCCGTGGGCGCCGTACGAGTGGCAGGCGATCAGGCCCCACAGCTCGCCGAAGGCGTTGATCGAGATCGACATGGACGACCGCACCGCCATGTTGCCCAGGTACTTGAGGTGGATCGGGGACATTGCCCGGAGGTACGAGTGCGTGAGGTCGAGCGGCTGCTCGAGGTCCTCCAGGGTCCGGCACACCAGCCGGGCCGTCTCCTGGTCGCGATCGTACAGCAGGCGGACCTTGTTGATCTTGTACAGCTCCCGCGCCTGTTTGGGGATGTCCGAGGCTGGGAAGTGCAGCCCCTTGTACAGGTCCCGGGTCTGCTGGGTGTCCACGAGCTCTGTGACCACCTTGCCGTTGAAGGAGGAGTCGAACTGGTACACCATCACCCGGTGGAAGCCCACCAGCTCCTTGACGATGCCGACGAGGATCTTGAGGAACCGCTCCAGGGTTGGAGCCATGGCGAGTTGCTCCTGGACCTG
Source organism: Ophioceras dolichostomum (assembly GCA_003049485.1). NCBI lineage: Eukaryota > Fungi > Ascomycota > Sordariomycetes > Magnaporthales > Ophioceraceae > Ophioceras > Ophioceras dolichostomum. Next base: position 124,681 of record PYST01000070.1, read on the forward strand.
CGAAAGGATGTCGAACACCTGCATGGCGCCGGCCTCGCCGCGCCGCTTTCGGGCGCTTCGTAGGACGCGCAGGGGTCTTGAGAGAACCTCGGTGCTCTCCAACAGCTCATCGGCTGTTGGGTTCGAGTTCAGCGTGTCCTGCGGGTTCTCGGGGGTCTCCTCGCCCGGTGGGCGCAAGGGATTGGCCTCATCGTCATCGAGCTCGAACTCGCACACCAGGATGTCCGGTCGAGCTGAGTTGATGTGTAGCGCGCACCATAATTTGATGGTCTTGCCATGACCCACCCGAATGGACACACTGAACACCTCGGGGCTCTTGACAGCAGGGTCGGAGTCGATCTCATCGTCGCGGACAAAATCGATGTGGTCCATGAGGTTGTCCGCTTGCTCGTCGGTGAAGATGTCCAAGAAGTTTCGCAGACCAAAGAGCTGCTGTGGGGTGTATCCGATGATCCGACGGGAGTTCTCGCTGACGTATCGGACCTGCAGCTTGGCGTCGTCGCTCTCTCTAAGCCCAATGAACAGACCAAAGCTCTGAATGGCGCCGGGAGCATGAATGGGCTCGTCTTCGCACCGCTGTAGCGTCCCCTCGCGTCCGGTGATGACGAAATGCTCGCCCTCGGTCATCATGTGCCGGAACCGAACAGTCATGAACGATTCATCCTTACTATCCCTGGGTGACTGGGTCTCCGAGTTGGCAGTGTCGGCCCCGAGACTACCTCCGGCCGTGTCCGCCTGTGAGGCGGCGTCGTCGTCGAGTTCGGCATCGGCTGAGAAGACGGCTAGGTCTGAGACTCTAGCGCCGCTGGTGGGGGGATATGCCGAGTCTAGGGTGCTCTTCCGGGGCCTGGCAGGCCCTCGGTAGATCGGCGATGTGATCGATGCCGAACCCGAGCTGGAGACAGCAGCCTGGCCTCCAGACAGGTCCAACCCGGTCCACGCCTCGCTCCGGCTGGGCAGAGGAAAGCTCTCGGGTCCAGAGTGGGGGAAATATTCTCGACGTTCTCCAGGGGCACGGCTAGAGCTGTCCACACTCAGGACGGATCTTATTGGAAATACTCGATCGGCGGGATCGCTGTTTTCTTGGAAGCCATGTCCGAGTTGCTGGTCGGAACTAGAACTCCATGACGAGCTTGTAGGAGCTCCAGGGGTTTCGGCAAGGGGAGAAACAGCAGAGGCTGGGCCGTCTGGGTGGGTCGAAATATCCGTGCTACTCGTCGACTCAGCTGCAGCCACAGGAGGATGGGTCTGGAGGGGCACGGCATTGCCGCCACCAGGTGGCGGGGGCTTGTCGCCTGAATCCATGTGCTTGGGGACTCAATAGCAAAAGAGCAAAGAGAAGGCCAACAACGGATGGGATAACGAAAAAAAGTACTCCTCGGCCAGAGCTCTGTCAAAAATCCGCAGTGGGAGCTGTGAGCCTCACTCTCTCATAGGCTGAAGATGTCGGTTCGGCCTCCAGTTGAATGGGGTGCAGCGTGGATGGACGACAGAGGACCGCGAAGGGAGATCGAGAAGGTTGAGGGCGATCGAAAAAGGGTGAGGGGAAAGAATGGGAGTCTGGGGAGACAACTAAGGTGACAAAGAATGTCCCTATGCGATTTCGATATCTGCAGAGGCGAACATTGGTAGTAGTACTAATTGGACCCGAGATTTGCCCCAGGAACGCCAAGGGCTGTCTGCCCAAGTCAAAAGAATGGGCAATGAGGGATCAAAGTGGCAATAACAGTGAAGTACTAGTGTATGCAGTGGAGAGTAACCAAGAGGCGGGGACGCGTTAGGAGGTGATAGAGGCTGTACGCCAGATGGACGTTTCTAGGGGTTGGTGAGAAAGGTTGGGAGGTTGTCGAAAGGCCTCTCGGCAGGAGGGCGAGAAAAAACCTGACTTGGCCGACTAGTAGTCTCCATACTAGCCTGCTTGTTTGACTTCAAGCCTCCTATTCCTGAAGCGCTTGCTCTTTCCAGTTGTTATAGCCCTTTCGAGGCTGGATTTTCCCAACGACCTCGGCTGGTAAAACGAAATAACGTCGGTCGCCGCCACCTAATGTCAAGGCGAGGGAGGGGAGGGAGTGTGTCATCAGACCTTCCAGCCTTAGTTGCCAGGAGCCGGGAAGGTTGGGCAGGAGGGCAGCCAGAGGAGGAGCTCAGACTAGACAAGTCAGGGTTCCGATGACTAAGAGCGGGATGGGCTCCTGCTTGTTTTTTATGCTCAGGCTCCCCAGGTGCCCCATTCTTCTCTACTTTTGGTGCTCGGCGGCCATGCACACCTGCCTATGCTCTATGTGGCCGGAATCGTCGGGAGAAAGTGGCAGCTGTCTCTCTAATTCTCTTCACTCTTCTGCCCGCCCAACACCAAGGTAGGAGAAAGGTCCGGTACAAATGCTCCGCTGGCGAGCGCCAAGTGGAGTTCGGACATGGGGGGCTCCCTGTTTTGCATGTCAAATGCAAATCTGGGAGACAGCGAAGGGCTTGCTGATCTCCATCAGGCAACGGCGGCAGTGTTAGGGAAACTCAATGAGGGGAGCACGTGAGCCAGGCCTATTCGGTGCCAAAGTGGCAGTGCCAAAATCCCACGAAGGCCCTGCCCTGTCTTGTGGCCACTCCCGCACTGATCCCAAGATTTTAGTGCCCGGGGTAACCCAGATACGGACATGAAAAGACACTGGCAGAGTGGCAGAGTGGCATGACACAGCCGCGTCCAGACCCTGAAAGTTGGCCTGCAAACTCAACCTTAAACCCCAATCCCAAAACTCCCAGGCTGTTTCCAGAAAGCCAGTGTGCGTGTGGTGGGTGGTGTTCTGGTGTTCCCGTGGTGGAAGTTTTGGCTGTGTGGGAGGTATGACGCTGCCTTGCAGGCGACCTTGCCCCCTCGAGTCTAGACTCCCTTCGCGCTTGTTACTTGTCGATGACGTCACGATGGAAGGCAGAACAGCGCAAGACGGCCGAAGCTGGCGCACGCTGCTTGCCATAAACGGCTTCTTCCGCCACAACAGAACCAGGTTCTCTCACCCCGGGGCAGGAGTTAGATGCAGGTTCATGGTTCGGTGGCATCGCCACTGTGGCACTCCCATGGGCCCTGTAGCCGTGGACTTGGTCGCTCGTGCCGTTAAAAACAAAGTCGAACTTGCTACTCGCAGGGTTTAACAGTCGAGGCAACAGCCTTGTCACCTAGCACAAGGTTGGACTGTTAATCCTCCGTACAGACAGACTCTGGACTCATACCTTTGCTCTCCCAGTAAACATGTGTACTACTGGTTTTTTTGTGGCAGGTGTAAACTGGGAAGGTGTCCTATGACTAGGGCTTTTGCTGGGGTTGATTCTGTTTTGCAGGCCCTTCACCTTTTACCCCACCTCCTCTTCTTGACCTCGCCCCTGGTTTTCTGTGCTGGTCGACATATGAAGGAGGGAAGGAAAGAGGAAAAGAGACGAGAGAGGAGGAAACGGTGGGAGAGTTCTTACCTGGAATACGTATTCTGACGAGGAGCATTGATCTTCTCCCCGACTTCCATTGCGACCTCTGTGACGATGATTTGCGTCAAACAGAGAGAAACCACGAACTTGTCAGGAGATGCTCTGGTTGGTGTGAATCGCGGTAGCCCCTCTCATGAACTGTTGGAAAGGAGTTAGTTGCAACACGACAAAGCGCGCCTGCAGCTCGCCAGACTGGCATGTTGTTGTGGGTACGAGAGTCGGGCAAGAAGCAGTGCGCAGGTCGAACATGATCTGGCACTGACGTCTCGCAAGGAGAAGGGACGGACACGCTCCAAGCTCTGGAGAGGCAAGCAGCAATGCGACCCCTGTCCTGAGCCTGTGAGCTTTCCCTTGATCAACTACCGCCAGGACTGTGTAGCCACGGAACAGCCCTTCCGATGGCGGGGACTGCGTGACCCGACTGTGTGACCCGGTTCTGCTAGCGACCCCTCATAACCCCTCCGCCTTCGGAGAGGAATGGGTCGTCAAGTGTGTCTCCAAGGTCGGCAACACGGCGTCCGTGATTCCGTGTCCATTCCATGCACCGATGGGTGCCGGCCTCGGGCTCGGAATACGGAGTGGTGTGGATCCCCGCCCCAGCCCGGGCGCCTAGATCTCGAGAACGTATAGTTGATCAACCAACCACGGTGAACCCAATGTTTCCGACAAATCCTTGCAGTGAGTGGTGTAACATAACGCCTCGACAAGCAGCGTTGTTCTGCCCGACTCCTGGATAATGTGATAGTCGGCTGTGGTAGTAGCCTCGCCTTCTGAACATGTGTATGCTGTGTCCCTTTTTGAAATTTCCGTCGCGCTTTTCGGCGGACAAGTTGAAGTTCATCCGCAGGGAATCAGACTTGATCTTCGAGACAACGCTTTGGGTTTGTTGGTAACAGTGATTTGTGTTGCAGACTTTGTGGTGTGGAGATGCCCTGCACCCCCACACCGAGAAAAGCCCTGCCTGGTTGGCTCACATGCAAACCTCGAATTTGCACACCTTGCACCCGGTGCATTCTCGTCCGCACCATGGTCCGGTAATGCTGTTCTGCAGCAAACCGGACAGGACCGGGAAAGTTCCTTACTCTTGTTCCGCGAAAGTTGCGCCACTTTGCGGCGGTTTCGCCTTTCTCAGTTCATTTTTACGTCGTCACGAAACAGCTCGCTGTAAGTCCCACTATCAGAACTGCACCAGGGACCTTCCGTCCCCCAACAAAATAGTGCAAACTCATCTGATCTGAACCAAAGCGTGGCACCACCTCTCCGCCAGAACTGTGCTGCCACAGTTTGGCACTGGCGAGCGCCGAAGATATATGAAGGACATGTCTCCAACAAGGTTTTGAAGATGAAGGGTCAGTTGGGTTGGGGAGATAGCCATTTGAATTTGCTCAGCATGTAAAAAGGCGCATAAGGGATGGGGCTAGGACGGCGGATATCCCTTCCTCTTTTGTTTTTTTTTGGGTTGCACAGGTGCCAGATATTATTGTTGATGAGTGTTAGTGGCACACCCACCAATATTCAACCACCAAACTTACTGGTATTCGCCCACAATCATTCTCTCCGACGACGGCCACCATGTCCCACATCCTCGACGGCGATGTCTTTCTGGCGACGCCCTCTGCTCCTCCAACCTACCATCCAACCATGGCCAATTCTACTCCTCAGTTTTATACGTCTACACTCCTGTCGTTGACGGTTGCAGGGGAGAGGCCTGACAACTGCCAACTCAGTCCTGCATGAGCTAACCACACATTTTTGTCCTCCCCTCCACGTCTCATCGACCGGACCAGAACATCACCCACACCTACCCTGATGACTGCCTGCCTGCAGAACTCATAGCCGCACCTTCACATCTCCAGCCCGGGTAAACTGCGATGTCACGGCTGGTCTACATCGAACCAGAGGGACCAATGGAAGGGGCCAAGGCTGGCCAGCGCACAACCTCGCCGCCGCAACGAGCAAAACCCACCAAACGAAAGCGAGAACCTTTCGAAACGTCCTCGGCAGTACGCGATGTCCTTCATCCTTCTACGCGACGGCGGGCGGACGGCACCGAGCGAACAGAGACGAGAAAGGCCCGGAAGAGAAAAAGGTCGGTTGATCACGCCACGGGGTCGCAGCCCCGATTGCACCGTCCCGCCTGGACGAATCGGCTCCTGCAGGAACATGCACCTCTCACACCTGCATCATCGGATTGTGGTGGCAGGAAGGGGAGTGTGGGAATATGGACAACAAACAAATAAGACAAACAACGGCAGCGCAGCAACATACGTGCATTGCTGCGGGGGGCATCCATCCAGGAGAAATACATTATCCACAACATGCAGAAGCGCGCCAGACTAGTACGGCCCATACGACGACCATCGACGAACTCCGCAATGATCCGAAGAAAGCCGGCCTTTCTGCCCGTTCCTCTTCACGCATCGCGATCCGAACAACCCCGCAAAATCGGCACCACACAGCCGTTACACCCAACGAACATTGAGCCGCAGATCGAGCCCCGTCCCGACACCCAAGGAGTCCCGAAACGCAGGGCTCAGTCCACCAGGTTGGTCTCGTCTGGACATTCCCTTTTGTCACATCTGAATCTTTCCCTTCTTGTTTTTGCCGGCGAGCTCTCTCTCGTTCGACCGCGTTCCCACCACCCACCCCTCCCTCTACTGCCCCACAAGCACACACCCCTCCCTCTCGGTTTTCAGCCCGGCCTCCTAGTTAGCACACATATCCCTTCACCGCCAGAACAACAGAACGCAAGAAGGAGCAAGAAAGACTTCGAATATGAAGAAGAATGGGACCAGAACAGGATCATGCAAGTTCATGATTAGTACCTCCTAGGTACCTACCAAGAAAGACTGTCCTACCTCCCTCCCCACCGGCATCGCCAAATTTCCTGACCCGATCCCGTTTGCCCACACCGCCCGCTTTTTTCCCAGTTCCCTAGCCGATGAACCCCGCCAAGCCGAAGGCCGATGACCGATGATGCTCCTTTCCTCCACCCCTCTGAGCCCTGACCCCCTGAAACTCCTCACGAGAAAAGACCCAATAACCTTGTCGCCTCTCCGCCATATGCGCCGTGAAGAAGAAGAAGAGGAAAAAAAGAAAGATACTTGGGAAGTCTCAAGTCCATGGTGCAGGAAGCACATGGCAGTCGTCGGCTCTAGAGGATACGGGGCTAGCTGGCTGGATGGTGGCCGCGCTGGCTTGCCGGGCTGAGCCCCTGACACGGTGAACCATCCAAGAGGCGATGAAGCCAGTCAACCCAGTCCCTCAAGACACAACGAAGGAAGGAGGGCTTTCTCGTTTGTTTGGTCATGGTCGTAAAGCATAGTTCATGAGTGTTTGTGTACTAGTAGTAACAAGCAATCTCACTCCCTCTGGAAAACAACGACATCATCCAAAAAAAAGAAACAGAGCTCCTTCTCATCCCCTTCTCCCTATTCGCGTGCGTGTCCTTGCCTGCTTGCCTGCCTACTTGCCTTTCTGCTGCTGCTTGCTTGCTTGACAAAAGACCAACCCCCTTTTAGAATGTTTCAAACTGCCGCCCGCCCACTCTTTGCGTTCTCAACACCTGAATTTTTTTGGTATGAACATTGAAGAAGAGAAGAAGAGAAGAAAAAAAAAGGCATAAACACATAACAAGTCATAAGCAACCCAAGAGAGATAAAACGCCATTGCGAACAAAAAGGGGGGAAACCGCCTCCCTCTCTCCTTCCTTCCTTCCTGCCAGAGAAACGCCTCCACACGACAGACGATGATCGAACGATAACCAGAGGAATATGGACATTGCGGAAGAAGGAAAAAAAGATAATATATACGACCGCGTTTGAAAAGGAGAACAAGAACGAAGCAACGGTTTAGTGGCACGGTCTAGAAGCGAATGGCTTCGGCTTGCTTTGCTTTGCTTTGCTATGCGTACGCGCGACGCCGGCGGAGAAAAAAAAAGACCTGGACGAAGACGAAGAAGAAGATGGGGCCACGACGCAGCTGACGGGCCTGGGCCTACTGCCTGAGCCTGAGCCTGAGTCTCCAGCAACGCTATTGCGAGTCCCAGTACAGGTTGCTCGGGTCAGCCGTGTCGGCCACGCCAGGCAGGCCGTGCGCGCCCGCGACGGGCGAGTTCGAGAAGTCGTTCATCCAGAACAGCGGGTCGTCCGAGAAAGTCGCGCCTCCGCCGCCGCTGCCGCTCTTAGAGAAGTCGTCGTACTCGAGCCCCGAGGACATGGCCGCGGCGTGGGCTGCGGCTGCGGCTGTAGTCGTGGGAGGCATGCCGAAGCCGTTGGTGCTGGCCACGTCGTAGTCGTAGTCGTAGTCGTCGGGGCTGGGGCCCATGAAGTCCTCGACCTCCGAGACGTCGCCCGAGCAGGACGTCGTCATGGTCGGCGCCGTGTGCTCGGAGGAGAAGTCGTATCCGCCGCTGCTGGACGTCGTGCCGGCCGCGTAGCTGCGGGCCGCGCCGCCGGCACCTCCGTGGCTGGAGGGTGTGAAAGCGCCGCCGTTGCCGGCTCCGGCTCCTGCGGCGTTGTTGCGGTTGGACGAAGAGCCGAAGTCGAGCCCGTCGTAGTGAGACCAGTCGACGGACGCGGCGGAGAGGCCGGCGCTGAACATGGGCTGCTCGTGGTCCGAGAGCGAGCCGCCGAAGAGGTCGAACGAGTTGTTGTGCACGTAGCGCGGGTACTCGATCGCGGAGAGGTCGAGCGGCGGGAGCTGGCCGTTGAGGTGAGCGAAGGAGGAGTTGGTCAGTGGGGAGGCCGTCTCGGACTTGACGCGGCGGGTCGAGCTGCTGGTTGTGGTTCGATGGTGGTGCCGGGAATCACTAGCGGCGACGTCGGCGGAGGAGCGAGAAGACGAGAACCCGGAGGAGCTGCTGTGCATCGAGTTGACGCGCTTGAGGGGGTACGGCTCGAGCTTGGAGGAGGCCTTGTGCTTGTAGGTCGGCCTGTGGCGGCCGTTCTCGTCGAAGGTGAGCATGCCGTCGGAGTGGATCGTGTTCGCCCGTCTCCTGGGCCTCACGGTGGCGCCTGTGCTGGTGCTGCCGCTGCCGCCCTTCGAGCTCGACGACTTAGACGAGACCCGGGTGCTGCCGCTCCCGCTCCCGCCGCAGCTGGTCGCCAGGCGCTCGGTCGACTCATCCGAGTCCGATTCGGGGACGGGGTCCAGCAACGGCTCCTTCTTGTGCGAGCATGTGCATCTGCCGCCATGGTTGCAGCAGCAGCTTTCTGTTGCGAGGGGTAGGATTAGTGAATGAACGAGTTAAAGGGAGTCAGCCGAGGCGTCTCGTTCGTCATCTCGTGAAGATTGTCAAAATCACATGCATGCATGCGTGATGCCGGAAAAGGGTCACCACCCGCCCAGCCCAGCCAGCCTGCAACTACCAGCTGGCCTGCTGCCGGGCTCAGCCTAACCTAACTGGCGCCACTTTTTCCCACTGAACTGACCACTGACCGACATGCCCGAAATGGGAAGCTGCACGGAAAGAACTGGAAGAATATGACAAAAGCAAAAAAACCTACGGTTATGGCCTTCCAGCGGGGTCTGCAAGTGAGCGCACTTGTGTGACTTCTCGCCGCAATCGCATTTGACATGCGACTGGCGGCTCTTCCGCATCGACCGGCAATGGCTGCACTGGCTCACTGGGCGACCCTTCTTGTTGATGTGCTGTAGTGGACGATCTGTAAATAGAGGAGGAAAAGAGATTTTGACGTGCGGTTAGCTACCAGGTTCTTTGCGTATGTCGTCACTACGTGCGTTTGTGATGTGTGTGCCATTTGGAGTACCTGGCGAGGTAGACTCGGTAGAACGAGACGGGCTGGCTGGATGCAAGTCCCTGGAAATGCGTCCCGGCTACCCCGAGGCAAGTGAGAGAGAAGAACAACCCCACGGAGTTGTTTGTGCTGCAGTGCTGTGTGGGTTGATGAAAATTGCCTGCATGTTCGATGGGTTCAATGAAGAGGGGGAGGGGTGGCGAT
>PYST01000071.1:0-71100 GCA_003049485.1 Ophioceras dolichostomum
GGCTTACTTGGCGAAGAAGCGCTAGACGCAAGAGACGGCACCGAAAAGTCCTGGACGGTTGAGTCCGGGCTCAGCGACGACGTCGTCGAGGTGGGGAGCGCAAGCGGGGATGTAGCGGAGAACTCCGCGGCATTCCAGAAGGCGTCTGACGACAACGTGGCTGCGAAGGCAGGGTCGATCGCAGGTGTTGTGGGAAGAAGAAGAGGAGTCGATGATGAAGGCCCAATTGGCAAGTCGCAGAAGAATGTAGAGGAAGAAGAGTCGTTACTTTCGTCGCTAAGAACAGGAGAAGCCTGGGGTGGTTGGTCCAGGTTTAGGGAAAAGTCTTCGATGTTGTACAGGGAATCAGGGACAGAAAAGTCCGCCGAAGGAGGTGGGAAGTCAGGAGGAATAGAGGTTGAGGCTGAGGTTGAAGACGAGGTCGAGGATTGCTGCTTATCGTCGCAGTGCTCAGGGAGCGGCAGTAGTGTTGGCGACTGCTGCCAGTCACCCAATAAGGAGGAAAACCATGACCAGTCGTCACCGTTGGTGGTGAGGAGCGGGTCAGACGAAATTTGGAAAGGCTCGAGGGCCTCTCACGATCGGAGGCCCGAACTGGCGGGTCTTTTTTGTATGTATGCAGCGGAAGATCGACCTGTTGAGAGGCGATCCCGAAAGAGTAGGTTTTGCGTCGCGATGATTCTGAATGAGTTCACTTCCACAGACGAGATGAGGGGCAGAAGTGGCGGCATTTGTAGCCGTAGCCTTAGGCCTAAGAACGCCGCCCGCCATCCCACATCACGTGAGATCTGACCGACGGATTAGGAAATGTGAGTCAAAGATGATTCATTTATGGTTCATCCTTCATATTTCCGCATTGGGATGGCACCGGCCAAAATCGCCGCGCCAAGCCCCCCAGCCCGTTCGCTGAGGCCGTAGCTGCATGCATTTTTCTTGCACAGCCGCGACGACGGGAGAAGGATGGAGACGAATTCCGTGAGAACGAGATGCATGGTCCGAGGCGTCACAAGTACGCTGCTGCTTAGTTCGGACATTTTGCAAGAGTTCCCGAGAATTGCACAATAGCATGACCGATTGAAGTTGGACAGCTTCCTCCGTACTGAGGATCGCAGCGGCGGCGAGGTTTGTACTCACTTTCGGATCTACCAGTTGCCATGTTCAACTGGGTGGTGCATCGCCGGCCCTAGAGATCAGCCCGTGCCTCCTCGCCCGCCCAAGCCCTCCGGATGACCTCCCGTATCTTCTCCCTGTCCAGCTCCCGTGGATTCCAGTACGGTTTCTCGAAAGCCACTCCAGCAACCCTCTCGATCTCCTCCTCCTTCATTCCCAGCTCCCTCAAACCCCGAGGAATATCCAGTCGTCGGTTGAGGCGATTCAGCATCGCGACTAGCCGCTCTCTTTGCTGAACGCCGCCACCACCACCACTGTCTGCTTTGCTGGCAGTCCCAATTCCCCCATTATCATTATCGCCCTTATCGCGTCCGAAGCCCCCCTGCATCGCCTCGCAAACCTTAGTCACCAGATCATCCGGCAGCGCAACAGCGTTGTACGCGACAGAATGCGGCAGGAAGATGGCGTGCGTCTCCGCGTGCGGCAGATTGAGCGTCCCGCCCGCCGCGTGCGCCAGCTTGTGCTGCAGCGCGATCCCCGTCGACGCAACCGTCATGCCCGCCAGAAAGGCCCCGTATAGAGCCGATGTGCGCGCCTCGACGACAGACGTTGTCGAATCACTCGTGAGCATGCGCACGAGCCCTGAGACCAGGGACTTGATAGACTCAAGGGCGATCAGCGAGATGACCGGGTTCTTGTTCTCGGCATACAGCGCCTCGACTGACGTGCCAGGTGGGTAAGGTAGCTGCTGTGTAAGCTTGTGCGGCCATGACCACAGACAGGAGTGCGTACAGAGCGTGCAGAGTTGGAAGAATAGAGTAGAGCAGAGCGAAGAACTCAACTCGAATGCGCAAGCGCGTTTATCCCACTCGGCGCCGCAACCTTGAGCGGCAGATCTAGCGTCAAGTCGACGTCGTAGATGGCCACCGCCGGCAGAATCCTCCGGTGCGTCGTCGACACCTTTTTCCCGTCCTTCGTCTCGCCGATGATGGGCGTCATCTCCGACCCGGAGTACGTGGTCGGGACGGCGACGTGAGGCACGCCGTCTACGCGGAGCGCAAGCGCCTTCCCGAGCCCGACGGCGCTGCCGCCGCCAAGCGAAACGAGACAGTCCCGCCCGGCAACCTTCCCCACGGCCGCCTCAATCACGTGGCTTGGGTTGTGCACGAGCGCCGTGTCGAGGAACTCAACATCGGTGATGCCGTGGCTGACGAGCACCCCCTGGATTGTCCGAGCCAGGGAGACCCGCGACGGCGAGGTGATGAGCAGCGGCTTGGTCGCGCCGAGACAGCGTAGCTCGTCGGGGAGCTGGGATATTGTGCCGCTGCCGAACATCACTCGCGGGGAGGTGCTGCTGTAGACGAAGGGTCCTTTCAGATCCATGGCGAGCAAGAAGCAAGACACCGAGTGATGTCCTGCAATATTCCTTACCTGTTTGCAGTTTGTTCGTGTTTAACTTTTCAGAGATTTGTAGGTACGGCAGGTCCAGGCCAAGAGCAGGCGAGGAGGGAGAGGGGTGCGGGGAACAAACACCACGGCACTGGTGATGGGACGGGAACGCACAAGTGTGATTAGATAACAGTCCGAGAGCTACCTAAGGGCTGGTATCCGCAAACAACTGAACCTCAGGCCCTTTGCTTGGGACTGACAGCAAACTGTTAAGGATGTTCAAGGCTTTCTTGGAATTGATATGATCGGAAAATAAGTACAGGAAAGGGTGCAATTTCAACAAATAGAAGTGGCACATCTGGCCCGTCGCTGCTTTTGTGACATGGAGATGAATCACTCGGGACCTATCCGGTCCTCGATCGAAAACCTCATACCGGGCCGATAATCCCACTGGCAATGCGCCATCGGCAAGACGGTGATCTCCCGTCGGTGGCGTGGACGAGACGTCATGGGTATCGCTAGCGTCATGGGCGTCATGGGCGTCACAGGCATCGCAGGCGTGATGGGAGTCGAGGGCAGTCCCCCTCCAGTACCACCACGATCGGCCTTCCTGCCAGACACCAACTCCCACGCGGTCACGCCCACCACCTCAGCAACCCATTCCAGCGTCCGACCACCAAACACCTTCAGCGTCGGGTTCTCCGTCGCGACGTATGCCGCCCGTCTCCTCGGGTCAGGCCAAGCCCTCACGTCCGGCTCAGGCCTCCACACGCCCGCGGTCATCTTAGGCGGCAGGGCCTGGATGACGATTGGCGAGCTCGGGCCGGGCACCAGGGCTTCGTTTTCATTTTCAGCGGCGGAGCCTCTCGCAGGGATGATGTGGTCTTTGCAGTGGTCCCAGACGCGGAACTCGACGAACAAGGTCTCCATCCGGGGAAAGGCCGTCAGTAGCGACGCGTAGTTGTCGAACCCTCCCCCCATTGTCCATCCCGGCTGCCAGCGCTGCACGGCGACGTGTCGCACGTTGAGCGTATGGAGGTCGCCCCTGGAGCGCACCGAGCTGTCCTCAACGAAGAACCGCTCATCCCTGCGCTCCGTCAGGAGGCGGAACACGTCGCGCTCACCGCTAAACCGGATCACTACTGCTCCAGCTGCGGCAGTTGCTGCTGCTGCAACGCCGCCATTATCGCCTCCGCCGCCGCCGCCGAAGACAAGCGTATCGGGGAATGCCCGGAGCGCGAGTGAGCGCGTGTCTGAGCTGATGGAAGCCAGGGTGCGCGCACAGGCGGTCTGCTCGGCGAGGCAGTAGTACGTGTTGCAGAGCGAGACTTCCGACAGGTCTTGGAGGCATTGCTGGAACATGAAGTTGAGGACGCGGCTGGAGGAGAGGTCCGGGCAGAAGTGCTCCCAGACCTGCCACTGGAGCTCGGAAGGGAGCTTGACGAAGTGTGGAAATTCTGCCGCTGCCAGTGGCTCCGGGTTAACCACCCGTGACAGTGGTGATTGCGGCCCGGGCACGGACACGCCAGACGAGAGCACAGCAACGCCATGTGCGGTGGATGCTTGTTGGTGTGGTTGAGCGGTCGCCTCCTCTACCAACCGCGGCGGATTATCCCCGCTAGATGCCATCGTCGCCTAGAATGATATCTCGGTGGCAAGACGCTATCTCCGAGGTGGTGCTGTCTTGAGAGGTCCCCGTTTCTTGGGTTGCGACCGAAAACGGATGTCGGTTTGCGTCGGTCTGTCGCCTCTGCTCTGTTAGAACGACGTCAAAAAGCTGTGTGCCGAATTGGCAAGCAGGTGGGAAGAAGATCCAGCAAGCTTCGGTTTGCTCTTACCAAAAGTACCTATCAATGATGCTAATGGCCTGCCTGTTGCAAGGTCGTCTAACGAGATGATTCTTGATGATGGCGCAGCCTGAATTACGAATTACGGCGTTTGATGATATGAGGATGTACAGTCGCCGACCAACAAACGGACTGCGGTGACGGACAAAATTCCTATCGGAGCTACAAGTGACAAAAACGAATAAAGATTTGGGAAAGGAGGAGGGAGCCATTCGCTCCTTCCCGCTTCATCCCGCGACCTGGGGCGGCTTAAGGCCTTGTTAAATACAGTATTCCTGCCCCCAAGGCCAGCACGCGAGTGGGGAGACAAAGGGAAGCAAAAGTCGGGGAATTCGTGAAGTCAATGACTGTTTGCTTAAACATCTCGCTAATCACCCTCACGTTAGGCGTCGAAGGAGCGCGTTCGAGACGGATCCGGGTCGCTGGTTTAGGCAGAGCGGGTGTGACCCGAGTCCTTTGTATGACAGACCGACCGGAGCCTGGCGGCCGGGTGGATCGGGGGATGGATCCATCATCTTTCGTGACTCAGCCGTCTCCTGCTGCAACCTACGCCCGCTTCAACCTAGAGACTCTTGCGTCAAAGCTCGAGCTCGGGCTTGGAGAAGTCTGGAGAAGCCGCTCTTAGATAGGAACATGGTGCCCTTATTAGTGACACGACAGTTCGACAGTTGCGCGGATGCTTCCCGAACCTACCTAGCCAGAGGTTGGATGCCTCGTGCCACTTCAGGCTCAATAGGGATTGTCTCAGTCCTAGTGCAACGACAGAATCTCAATCAACCCTACCTCAGGGACACCGCATGTCCACATGATAGATCGTGCGGCGCGCCGACGTTGACGATGTGAGCAATGCGCACCTAGAGAAAGGAGTCATAATTTTTATTTTCGTTTTATCGCGATGTTAACCCACATCTTAGTCTTCGCTCTAGCATGGCTGGTTGAAGGGCCGCCCTGGCGGAGGATCAACATTCCTTCACCCCGCCGCCATGATGCTGGCCACGATGCTCCCAGCGGCCAGCGCCGCCGCCCCAACTTCCTCCTCATAGTCGCAGATGATTTGGGCTTCAGCGACACCTCGCCCTACGGCGGCGAGATCAACACGCCCAACCTCCAGCGGCTCGCGGAGGAAGGGATCCGCATGACGGGCTTCCACACCGCGGCATCATGCTCGCCCACTCGTGCAATGATGCTGTCCGGCACGGACTCCCACATCGCCGGGCTGGGCTGCATGGCCGAGCGCATGAAGCGCTTCCCCGAGATCTTCGAGGGCAGGGACGGGTACGAAGGCTACCTCAACTTCCGCGTCGCCGCCCTGCCTGAGATCCTGCAGGACAACGGCTACTTCACGTTCATGGCGGGGAAGTGGCACCTGGGGCTGACGAAGGAGCTGTCACCTTCCGCGCGCGGCTTCACGAAAGTCCTCAGCTCGCTCCCCGGCGGAGGGAACCATTTCAACCGCGAGCCTCCGCTGCACGGCCTGAAGGAGAAGCCGCGACGGTTCTTCAAGGGCAGCGGCATCTGGATGGAGCACGACCAGTTCATCGACGGCTCTCCCAACGCCACCGCCACTACCAACGGCACCACCACCACCGCCACTCTACCGCAAAACTTCTACTCGTCCAACACCTTCACAGATTATTTCCTCAAATACCTCAAAGAGCGCAACGACACAGAAAAGTCCCAGCCGTTCTTCGGCTACCTCGCCTTCACCGCCCCGCACTGGCCGCTCCAGGCTCCCGCCTCGGAGGTGAAGAAGTACCGAGGATTCTACGACGACGGGCCCGCGGCGCTGCGCGACCGGCGCCTCAAGAGCCTGATTGCACAAGGCATCGTGCCGCCAGACGTGGAGCCCGCGCCGATCCACGATCTCCCCGGCACGACGCCCTGGGCCGACCTCTCCAAAAACGAGCGCGCGAGGTCCAGCCGCACCATGGAGGTGTTCGCCGCGATGGTCGACCTCGTCGACGTCAACGCCGGGCGCGTGCTGTCGCACCTCGCTTCCACAGGCGAGCTGGACGACACGTTTGTCGTGTTCATGTCCGACAACGGCGCCGAGGGCGCCCTGCTCGAGGCAGTGCCCGTTTTGTCATCAGGAGCAACAATGGGCGACATTTTGGAAAAGTACTACGATAACTCGCTGGATAATATTGGGAATAGCGACTCTTTTGTCTGGTATGGCCCCCAGTGGGCGGGCGCGTCGACGGCGCCTAGTCGCGGAGCGAAGTCGTATCCTACTGAGGGCGGGATCCGGTGCCCTTGCGTTGTGCGCTATCCCCCGCTGATCCCGTTACCAACGCCAGCACCGCCCAAGGATTACCACCGCGGCGGTGCCGGTGCCGGTGCCATCGTGCCGCAGCTCACGTCCGTCATGGACATCCTGCCCACGTTCCTGGAACTCGCAGGGATACCGCACCCGGCGCCGCGGTTCCGCGGGCGCGACGTCGTGGACATCCGGGGGAAGTCATGGCTGCCACTCCTAAAATCTCCGCAGAATCGAAGCATCGAGATCTACGATCCGGAACGGGACGTGATAGGGTGGGAGCAGCTCGGCACGGCGGCCGTGCGCGTGGGTGGCTGGAAGGCTTTGTTCCTCCCGCCGCCGAGGGGCCCCGGTAGGTGGGAGCTGTATCACATCGCGGAAGACCCGGGGGAGGTGCACGACTTGTCGGGGCAGGTGGCGGAGAAGTTGGAGGAGATGATCGCGCACTATGAGACGTATTTCCATGAGAGCGGCTTGTTTGATGCGTATGCGCTGTGGCAGCAGAGGGTGAAGGAGGGGGCGGTGCGGGACGGGGTTGGAGGACGTAGACTCTAAGGGCATAGAAGGTGAGTGGCAAGCCATTTTGGCGGGTGTTCTTTCCTCTGGGCGAGCACGCATCTACTACGAGGAGTGTCATCCTCTCAGTTTCACCGCTCAGAGGCGGTCAAAGACCCCCCTCCACTGTGAGCTCGGTGGTCCATACCCTTGAAGCAAGGACGCAGTTCTCTTGCTCGTTTGCTTGCTGTGGACGGAAGCCAGAGCGGCATCGATGGAAGAGGCTGGCGGCTGAGCAAAAGATACCTACCCGCTAACCCTCATTCCCCTCCCGGTCGAAACAAGGCTAGCATAAGTGTAAGCTGGGAATGTGTACCTCTTGTGCTTCCCGAACGGCTGCGGGGTCCATCTCGGTCCGTCTTCGCACCCAACCGAACCCCATCTCGATGCACTTCTGATACTTACGAAGTGCAGGAAGGCATCGTGGCTGCGTCACAGCGCGTTAGACAAAAAAGAACTGGAGGGAGCAACAGTTCGGGCAAATCTAGCAGGAGCCTGCACTAGTGCAGAGCATCCACCAAGCTGCTGTCCACCCAGACGTCGCTGCCTCCGGGCAATCAGACCCTCCCTCTCTCTCCTCCCTCTACGTAATTCTCCTAGGAAGTGAGGTGAGGCCCGCGTCGGCCCGGAAGTCTCTACAAAAGAAAGGTCACACACTCTCAAAACCAGGAAAGAAACCTCGACGAGCGAGAGTGGCCTGAGGCAACAAATAGCAACGACATGGCCGTGGGAAGGGCCCTCTCATCCTTTTCCTTATTCCCAGGAAGATCGGCAGGACCGGTTCAGGGCAAGCCAAGACGATCTCGCGACAAGGTGGATGCGCCGAAACGGCTTCCCAATCCTGGGAGCTCATCATCGGGATTAAATTACTCGAAAGGGTTATTCCGGCGGCTCAGCTGCATACTTGGAGGACGGGGATCTCTTGTTTGTTGGTTTTGATACCTTCTGTACGACATATAAGAGAAAGGATCCGACCCGGTCCGGTTGGGGTAATGATGATGATGAAGATGATCACCGCTGACGATCGTCGATCGGCGCGATCGGCGCAGAGACGGTCGGTAGATACCATATAGATGTGAGACAAGTGAGTTTGACCCTACCTACCTTATTACAAGCCTTTAGGGGATGGCCGATCACTGCCTGAGTAGCTACCTAGTCTGCCAACATAGGAAGCAACCTTGATAACTACGAGCACTTTAAGTGAGCCTGCTGGGGGTTACACAGCGGATGGCCAGGGTCCTCGTGTAGTAGGTACCAGTAGGCTTGGCTGTCAGTTCTTTCCTTGCGACAGGCCCGCCCTGCTTTTCCTGTCCCGTCTATTGTTAACGCGTTCATCAAATCATTGCCTGTGGACGTCAGAGACTCGGTAAATGCCTCAGGTGCCAGGCAAATAGGTAGCCCTTCGTTCGAGCGAGCAGCCGAGTAGGTACCAGTCAGTCATCAACGCTCACACTCAACACATTCGGCGCTCTTCCCGGTCAGCCGAGGAGCCACCGACGACCGCCCAGCACTCACTCATCGCAAGTCAGACAGCTACCCAAAGACATAGGGAGGAGGGGGAGGGGGAAGGAGGAGGATCAACAAAGCCAAGATTTACCGCGGCCAATATGAGTCAACAAGAGGGAGGGGTCGGTCGTATTACAGGCTGCTGTGGATACTGTTTCTTCTTTCTCCTTTCTCGCTTCTCTCTCTATGTAGTCCGTCCGCGGGAGAAAGAATCGAGAGAAACTTGCTCCAAGTCAGACCGAAGAAGAGGACGAAGGGGGGAGGCCTCTCGAGGGTAGGCCCGTAGGTCGGCAACACCGGCTGTCAGTCTGTCAGTCTCTGTCAGTCAGTCTAGTCTACCTTGTCTATCTGTCCACCCCGGGCCTTAGTTTGTGGTGCGGGTTGTGTTTTGAAAGTTTCAAAGATCGAATTAGTGGTACAACACCCCGACAGTTGATGGGGAGAAGCAAACGCCGCGGGAAGAAAAAGCCCGACAGAAGCGGGTGGAAAGAGTAGGCCTGAAGCGCTGCCCAATGATGATGATGATGATGACGACTCTGCAACGATCCGTCAGGTCCCTTTTTGCCCTCGCCTTCTGTTGAGCGACCGACCCTTCCTCTCACACTGCCAGTCGTACCGTGGCTTTTGCGCGGTCGGCGGCATGCGAGATGAGAAGAGGGAAGCGGCGAGGTGGGTCGCCGGTCGGGGAGGAGGACGGTGGGCGAGCTAGCGGGCGAGCGAGCAAGCAGGCAAGAGAACATGTTTTGAGTGCGTGCGCATCTTGCTACAGAGTACTTAGGTAGGTTAGTGGTAAAGAGCCCGAGACCGCCATATGCCATGTGGCGCTTGGCGAGCAGGAGTTCCAAGGCGTCTATTGTAGACCACGGCCCCGATTCACCACTGAAGGTAAGTGGTTTGTGGCTTATGGCCAACCGATGGATTCACTCAAGGATCACCAAGGATCCGAGCGAATCTCGGACAAGCGGCCGACGCCCGGCGAGCTGTTCAAATCCTGAATCTTTTCGGGCTGTGCTTCCAAGGCAGACTGGACTGGGGCCATCCGCGTTGCCGGGCTCGGCTTCCCACATGCTTTTTCCAGGAGAGGAGGTGGGAGCTTGCGTCGGCTCCGTGGTGGGTTTTTCCACCTTCATTTCCCACTCATCATTACGCACATGCAAAACTTTGTTCACAAGCTTCCGAGTTTCCTTCTTCTGATTGTGAGAGCCGGATCCCCTTGATGCGGTCGGGGTGTTGCATTGTTGGATGTTGGCGGCGGGGTTTGACGGCCGGATAAGCTGGCCCGTTCCCATCCTCGGAGCCGTTTTTGTTGGCCACACCCACCCAGCACCGCCTCTCCGCTGCCGTTGGCCGCGCCAGATGGAGGAAGGAGCGGGGTCGGGTCGGACAGATTGATGAGGCCCTGCAGCCAATAAGTAGCGGCCAAAGGCAGCTGGAATCAGGGTCTTGTTCCCTGCGGCTTGGCGCGTTGAGACCCTGTTTTTCAGACCCTTTGTCCTTGTGCAACTTAGCATATCAACCTAGAGATGTGGCCGAAAAAGGGAAAGCCGCCAGGCCTCGTGGTCAGCCGTTTTCTCTCAATCGTGTGTCCAGTTAAAATCTTAGGGGAGGGATTTGATCGACGGCAGAACGGCACATGCGCTGATCAGCGAGCCGTGGGCGGATAGCGGTGGCGGTTTAGTGGCGAGTGAACCGGCTTAGCTGCGTGGTTCGGATGAGGGGATGAGGAGCGATGGAGGGGTTCATGAATGTTGTCGCGCGTCCAAAAACCAGAGTTTTGATGCCACTGTCATCACGCTGCATGTGCCGTTCGCGGAGAGTGGGCAGACATCTGAGGTGGTTGTGAACGTCGTGTGCCTTCGTCAC
Source organism: Ophioceras dolichostomum (assembly GCA_003049485.1). NCBI lineage: Eukaryota > Fungi > Ascomycota > Sordariomycetes > Magnaporthales > Ophioceraceae > Ophioceras > Ophioceras dolichostomum. The sequence continues at coordinate 10,528 of PYST01000071.1, forward strand.
TAACCATCAGCATCTACACCAACACCAACAGCAAGTTTGACAGCTGCAGGTGCAAATTGAGGTCACCATCCACACTGGATCTCTTATCAGCGACTTCATCCGAAAGTCGTCTGCAGTGTGACGGAATACGACCGAAGCCGAAACGGACCCGAGTTCCTGTTTGGCCAAAGTTGCGATGCACAAGTCCCGAAATCCGGCATTGATTGTGCGAATGTGTCACGGCCGAAGGAACGGGCCATCGCCAGGAGACGGACGAAAATGCCTTGTTCGGACTGGCTGTTCTCAACACAATGCAGAGAGGGAGAGATGAGTACAAAACGTCAATGGCTACGGCTTCTGCTGTAGGACGGCTTTGCTCTATGGACAATAAGACATCTGCAAGAGAGCGTGAAGAAAAGCTGTTCGACGCTCCACACTTTAGTGATCATCAAGGTACAGGCTGCTATCACCGTACTCACGGGCGAAAGAGGTGGAAGCATGCTCTGGGCACTGTCCGCGATGAATGGCCCAGCCAGCGGCTGCTCCTTGTAGGATGGATCGAGCTAATCCATTGCCTATCCTAACTCTCCACTATTCCCCATTCTCCCCATATAATCTGCGACGAATTTTCAACTTCTGTTGAGCTAGTGTTCGAGTCTTTGTTTTATGGAAATTGGTTAGGATTTTGGTGAGGTTGGCGATAGTTGAGTTAGTGCTGTTCGTGGTTCATTGGAGTCTTATGGCTTTGGTTCCCAAAAAGGTATGGTGAGGCAACGTATGAACCACCTCGATTTGGACAAGTACACCAGCCAGTCAGCCATAGCATCGCCCACCCGCCTGTCCGACCAATTATCCATGTCTGCCCGTCTTATTCGGGACCAAGACCGGGCTGGCGGCCGTCGAGACATGCCAGATATGTTTACCCCTGCGGACCACGTTCCTGCCGTGCGCCTGCGTGGTACACAGTCCTGCTCATCATTCGCTAGCCATCGATGAGACAGCTTGCGGCCGGGCTGTTTCGAACTCAAATTCCTAAATCGCCCGTTGTAGGCAGGCAGGCAGGTAGGTACCAGGCTTGGTAGACTCTGGCCGTGGTTCAGCGGCGGCGCGGTGGGCGAGCAATGAGTCAAGGACAAGTATGCCTTATCATCATGATCATCTTCATTGGTATCGACGGCAGGCCTGCGATAGGGGCGGGCTGGGCGACGGCTGTCAAGGTGAGACGTTGACCTTCTGGATATGGCTTAGGAAGAAGAAGAAAAACGATACAGCAGGGGCAAAATGGCAGGTTGAACCCGACCAACAAGTGAAGCCCTGCCGCCTGTCCCTCTGCGCATACATGGGGAACCATACTACGGAAGATGAGAATGCAGCACTTCCGTAATCACGAATGTACCTGAGACGCAAGCGCAAAAGCACGATGATATTGGGAAGGACACTTGCCCCGCCCGCGATAGCGTGCTGAGAACCGCGTGGCTCCCAGAGCGGGAGCTGTTCAACCTTTTGTGAGCCTTTATCAGTGGCCGCAAGCTGGCGAGAAAGAACTAACTTTGCGAAAAGGTTGACAATCATATGTTTACCCCTTTCAAGCGGTGTTCTTTCCGCCGATGCAAGGCTCCCGAGGCTACAATCTCAGTCGCCACATAATAGCACATGACATCCGACGGTCAGTTTGGCGGGCGGGTGACCGGCTGATCCTCATGTTCGCTCCAAGGCACGAGATGGTGCGTTGCAGTTGCAGAGCGGCGGAAGAAACGCACCAGAGTTTTCCGCTGCACCCGACTGGGTGGAGCCCCCTGTCGTCATTCTGCACGAGATCGACAGCCGTGGACCCCTTTTTTCAGGGGGCCGGCATGGGGGGTCATGAGCCACTCGCCCAGCCAAAGGTTCACCCCCATTATTATTGTTAGCCCAACAGTCGGCCGTGATGTTTCAGAGGTCAGAGGGCGCTCGCGATCGACTGCGATAACGGAAAACTGGGGATGGTGGGCTTGTAATGGAGCTATGACGACTGCCAAGTTCAGCGGATGCTGCCCTCCCCTCCTCCAATTTTTCATCCAGTCTGCCTCGGCGGGGTCTTCAGACGGAAACAAAATCATCACGGAAGGGCTGGGAGATAGTAGTGCAGTTCGATGGTACGGAGCACATCGCCTAGAGATGCAGGGAAGATCGCAGAAGCCCTTTATTACCATCGTCCCATTCCCGGGATCGGGCGACCAGTTCGATGCCCAGCGTCGTCCGTCGAGTTTTCACTCGACCAGATATGACTTCGAGATCGTTCCGTTTTGGCTCTATTAGGCAGGCCATATACCAGTGATTAGCAATCGAAACGGTGACTCGGCGAGATGGCCGCCGGACGCGCGAGGACGACTGCGCTGCTAATGGTACAGACTGGCCCACCGAAAACTCCAAGCAGAACGCATCTCGGCAGGTCAGAGAGGAAGTTCGCAGTCTCATTGATGCAGGTCATACGAACCCTCGGCGTCATTATCACCAACAAACCCGACAGAACTGAAGTTATCGTCGGCCTTTTTTTTTCAGTTGCTAGCTGAGCCGTTGTCGATACGATGTGTGAAGCCGCGAGTCTTATGCGATGTCATGCCGTTCAGGTGTTGAAGAGGCTCTTCCCGGATAATTCCACGAGGTGTGGTTGACATCCCACGATCCCACGCCGAGCTCCCACGCACGAACGCACCAAGGCACACACGCACCCAAGTGACACCATCGTGAAGCGGGTGAGAAATTTGGGGGGTCAGTCAAGAGATTGAGGGGGCGAGACCTACTTCCTCAGGCCTCGGGCGGACGGGCGGGCGTGGCCGCGTAGTGAGTCGTGGCGCACGCGGGAAGGAGCGAGGCCAAGGAGCTCACGATGATCCTCCAAAACACTGCCGGGCGTCTCATCGTTAAGCAGAAACACCACTCTGCTCGGGCCATTGGCTGTCCAGCAAAGTTCCTTTCTACCAACAACATGCAAAGGTGAGTCGGTCGCGCTATCGGGTCCCTGGGTCGCCCCTGTCGGTCACCATTTGCCAAACCCCAGCGTCCCCAAAACATCGTGAGGTTGTGCGTTGTGGCTGGCCCACCCCTTAATCGCCAATGCGACCGCCAGATCGGGCGGCAGGTGACAAACGTCAGGGCGTCACCAGAGGCCCGGACGACGTCGTGAACCTTCACGAATCGCGTCGCCTTCTCTTTCCACCTCCTGTCCAGTCTCTGAATTGCGCCCCTTCCCAGAAGCCCGTCCTATTTTCGTCTTTTCTAATGCTTTTGGATGTTGTGGTAGGGATGTAACACGACGACCAGAATGACCACAACGACCACGACTGTCAGATGCTAGCGGAAAGCTAGAAGTGCGAGGAGTTGCTGGTGTGAACCGGACATAGGTGAAAGACAGACAGACCCCTCAACACCTCCGTACCAATGACGGCGACATTCCGTGCCAAAGATGCCAGACACCCTTACCAGACCACAGCGAGCCCCGTGCCCAACTTGCCTTGTCCCATGTCTGGTAGCGTTTCTGTGCTGCCTTCCTAGCCCGATTTCGGGTTCGCCCGGGGCAGCGGGCGGCGACAGATGGTAAAGAAAGCGACGCAGAGGGCTGCGACAAACAACACATGGGACTGATGTCGTCAATCATCGAGTTGGTCTGTCCCATTTCCTTCATGCTGCTAGGGCATTCCATCCTACGATCGTCATCAAGCATGGAAACGGGTGGCGGCAACCCCAACAAAGAAGGCGCGTCGAAAGGAAGAAGTCGGAGCCCGCTTTCTTCGCGGTGCTCCTCCCGCCGACCGCCACATCCATCCCCCACCACCACTCTTCAATGGCATCACTGGTTGGCTGCTCGGTGGGGCGTTACTTCGCCTGGACCGTTTTACCTCGATCAGTTTTCTTCCTGGAATACGCTGGCAGTATTTTTTTTTCTCGTACCGATTCCTTCTCAGTTCCCGTCATTTCCATTCCGTTCCGCGCTAATACGGTCTGTTTCCATGTCGGTCCGTGTGGCTTCCCACTTTATCGCGCCAGAGGGCCGACTTTCCTGGCTTGAAGCAGCGCAGTGGCCCAAGGCAAAGGCAGCCTGCAAGCATGACAGCATGCACTAATCTTGGCCCCGAAACACCCCCTTCTTCTCGCTATGTGCAACCGGAATTCTACTCAAGCCATGGGCTTGCGCGAGCATGGCCGCCCCGGGCGAACTTCTGTCTCCTGGTCGAGACTGGCCCGTCCCGTCGTCATTTGCATACCTTAGGTAGCTCTGCTTTTTCGCGCGAGGGGGCCGGCCAGTCTGGTGGGCCGTCCGACCGTTTCGACACCAGGAGGATGAAGCAGCCGTGGAAGCGGCTGCTCCTGGATCATAACGGTGCCAATCCTTCAAGAGCAAGTGCGACAGCCTTGGTCCGCACCTCCCCTGCTTGGTGGGCGGGCGGAAGGGTACGAGTACGAATGTACCGCATATGTGGGAGGAAAACGCTTGTGACGGACGGGAGTTTAACCTGCCTCGTCCCCCGCCACCGTTTCCACACCATCAACAAAGGTATGATAACGGAGCCAGCCATGAATGACGGCCGCGGTCTGGTCGAGACGGAAACCGAAACTCCACAAGCCTGCTTCACTTCCCTGGGCAGGCGACAAGCGGCCGGGCGAGCATATTACCGTAGTCCCTACGCTGCTATTCCGGGTCCCTGACGCATCGCTGGAGGGGTCAATGGTCGGTTCGGTCCCATCCCATCTCATCTTAGGACTCGCGACAAGGAGGGAGGGGATAGTCATCGACAAAGTCCCACTCGACGCATGCCCTGCCCCCCACACCCAGAGTCTGGCTCAACCTTAAGGGTATCTTCTTGCGGAGACGCCCCGGCTTGACTCTCCTCGCGCCTGGGACGTCATCGAGTGGGCACGTTTCTCGACTTTTGTCACCTCGAAAGTATAAGACTGATGGAATCCCTCGTCGTTGGCTCTCCATACCTATAAGCTTCTCCTCATCCCCAGCTTTCTCCAGCCCATTCCGTGATCACCAGATTACATCCTCCTCGTGTATTTGTTCCGGATCATCCTTCTGCTTTATTCTTCCTATAGACGTTCGCCTCAAAGACCTGACAAAACAGTATCTTGTCCAAGTCTCGCTGTCTTTCTATATACCATACAATACTCTTATACCCTTCTGTTGTTCGCATCATACACACAACTTTAGACCAGTATGTCTCCTCAAACAAGTAACGGTCAGGCCAAGAAGGCCGTCCACTTCGGCGCCGGCAACATCGGCAGGGGCTTCGTAGCCTGCTTCATGCACAAGTCCGGCTACGAGGTCGTCTTCGCGGACGTCGGCGACAAGACGTGCGACGCCCTCAACACCCAACCCACGTACAAGGTGATCGAGGTCGGCGCCGAGGGCACAAGCGAGAGTATCATCACAAACTACCGCGCCATCAACACGCGGAGGAACGAGGAGGCGGCCATCGAGGAGATCGCCACCGCAGACGTGGTGACCTGCTCGGTCGGCCCCAACATCCTCAAGTTCCTCGCTCCCATCATCGCTAAGGGCATCGACAGGAGGCCAGCGGAGCTGACTACCCCCATTGCCGTTATCGCCTGCGAGAACGCCATCGGCGCCACCGACACGCTCGCCGACTTCATCAGGGAGCAGCTGCCGGCCCACCGCGTCGAAACGCTGAGCGAGCGCGCCCGCTTCGCCAACTCGGCCATCGACCGCATCGTGCCCGCCCAGGACCCGGACGCGGGCCTGAACGTCAAGCTCGAGAAGTTCTACGAGTGGGTGGTCGATAGGACCCCTTTTGCCGACCACGCCCCTCCCTCGATCGAGGGCATCCACTGGGTCGACAACCTGGCGCCCTTCATCGAGCGCAAGCTGTACACCGTCAACACGGGCCACGCCACGGCGGCGTACCACGGCTACAACCGGCAGAAGCGCACCGTGTACGACGCGCTGCAGGATAAGGAGATCAACGCGGAGGTGCGCCGTGCGCTGGACAACACGTCCAACCTCATCACGGCCAAGCACGGCATCGACGCCGACGAGCAGGCCGCCTACGTGCGCAAGATCATGAACCGCATCGGCAACCCGCACCTAGAGGACGCCGTCGAGCGCGTGGGCCGCGCCCCGCTCCGCAAGCTGAGCCGCAAGGAGCGGTTCGTGGGGCCCGCCGCCGAGCTGGCGGAGAAGGGGGAGGACTGCAGCGCGCTTCTGGACGCGGCAGAGATGGCGTTCCGGTTCCAGAGCGTCGAGTCGGACGCGGAGAGCAAGGAGCTGGCCAGGATCATGGCCGAGAAGACGCCGCACGAGGTCGTCTCGGAGGTGTGCGGCCTGGCGCCCAGCGAGAAGCTTTTCGACCACATGGTCGAGATCGTGCAGAGGGTTCAGCAGGACGCCACGGACGACTCGGAGTAAGGGTTTTTCGTTCGCTTTACTGTTTTACCTACATTTTGCCTCGGTACATTGTCGAGCAAAATGCAGCGGAAAGAAAAACAAAAACAAAAGAAAACATCGTCATCTTTTATGATGAAGCATTAGATGATCAATGACGGCATTACAGCGGCGTTTTCTATACCTTATTGCCGAGCTTCATCAGATTGTTTTTTTTCTCCTTTTTTCCTTTCTCTCTATCTTGGATAGATCCTGGGATTTCCAGAGTTTACTGTCTTTTCAAGTCTCTCTTTTACTTTCTTTTGTCTAGAAGGCGGCGTCAAACCAATTTGGAACTCGAAACGTCCTCGGTATTTAGGATATAGGCAGCGAAAGCGAAATCATGATAAGTCCTTTATTTATTCTTTCTCCACGCATAACTAAGTGGTGAGAAACGAAATACATGGGAGCGATGCCGTCCTGTCTTCCGCTGCCCCATCTAGGACTTCAACTATGTGGGAAACCCAGGGAAACGCACCACTCTTGTGGCGACGGTCTGACGTGGCAAATTCCTATGTGACTACAGAGCAGGCAGGGGCTCTTCTCTCCCTCAATCCATTTGTACTATCGATCACCGTACAATTTCCCATTTCGGGCAATGTCCCAAGAGTGAACCCCGTGAATTCCTTCCACTCACCGTACGTTTCAAGACCGGCGTGCTCGGCCGGCCACCTACCAGCCCGCCCCCAACTAGCCTTACAGCCGCGGCGACGTTTGGGGAGACCATTATCGCAGTCTTCGATCGACGGTGAGATCTGGGCAGGGAAGGGTGCGGTCTGCGTTGCGGCCCGGCGGCCTGGCCGAACATATCCCGCGACCAGCAACGGAGAAAAAAAATCATGTCTCAATGTGGCGAAGTTTTTCTGTTTTTCCTCCCCAATCCTGGTCGACTGGGCGGGTTGGACGAGTGTGGCTCGGTGACCGGCCGTCCGGCCTCCGGGAGGGCCGTCACGTTCGCCGTATTTGGTGACCACCTCTCAGGTATGGTTCGAGTGTTTGTGTAATGCGAGGTCGGTACTCCTCTTTCGGATGTCGGATCATCCATCGAACACAAATCTTTTTTTCCCATTCTCGCCCCTTTCGCGCCATTCAGGGTTTTGACTCTTTACATGGCTGAGGTCGGTTCCACCTCTGACTGATCCAACGCCGATGGTTGTGGAATTGTTTTCCTGCTCGCATACAGCCCGGCACCTGTGACCTCACTTGGAGGGCATATTACCTACACCACCTCACCCTTGAGCCTGGGTTATCGAGTACTGCTACGTACCTCTATGTTATAGTCTGGATTCCAGCGTACCAGCGTATGCAGTGTGCGGTATTGTGCCGAACACAGCCAGGTGCCACCGCAGAGGACACGTTACAAATATGTTGCCCTGGCCGTACAAGCCGAGAAGGAGACCTGGTTGATGGTGATGCTCTGAAGGCCCGTGGCGCCGATGAAGGAGTCCACATGCGGCAAGACGGGACGAGGTGAATGACGCATGTAGCAGGCGCATCGGAAAGGCTCTAATAAGGAGGGTTTCGAGGTCCGAGGATCCGAGGCCTAAGTTCAGATATCCTCCTCCTTCCATCATAAGTACGTCGAGAACCACCGTCACAGTAGTGATCATTGATAACGTCGTGGGAACTTAGCTGGGATGCGAACTGTGCCCAGACAGTGCAGAACACCGTGAGGGGTACGGTCAGCGGAAATATGATTTTGCGTGCTGAGTTCATGCGGTGCCCCACGGCCCTCGTTGACAGGGGTTACAGGCCTCAGGCATCAACGCCTGAGGGGAGAGACCACATTTGTGAAGCTCGAAATTGGGTGTAGAAATGTGAAGTAGAAACGTGGCGGTAGCTTTCGCATTCAGCGATCCCCCTTTGATACCAGCACCTGGAGCACGAGCAAGCAGCAGCCTTGCCTCGAATCGGCCCTCTATCGTCCTCCGATCATAATACAGAGCGACTGGTGAAGCAATTGCTGCTGTGTCTTCACTCCGCACCGATCGATGCGAGCCCGAGCTGGTTGGGAGAGAGGAACCCACCCCCACCTTCTGGCATCACGAAAGCTGCACAGCACAACAGCGACATAACCCGTTTTCGCGGGTGATTCACCACCAAAATGCGATTAGACGTTAAGGTAGGCAACGCGCTAGTTTCACTTCGATTCGATCGTGTCTTTGTGCGACTCGGCAAGGGATGTCGGACGGAAGGCTGGTTGGTGGAATGTGGCGGCTCCAGCTCTCCGCCCGCCAGCTGTCGGTCAGCGGAACAAGGACACGCATCACCAGCGTGACAGCACGGAAGTGCTATCTCTTTTGCGAGTAGCCACCAGTGCACCACAATCGCTTCGAGCTCATAGAATCTGGATGCTTTTTTTTTTCTGTGTATGCTGCGCATTCAACTAACATGGCTTTGAATATACAGCGCCAACTCTTCGCGAGAAGCGAACGAGTGAAAGGCATCGACTTCCACCCCCAGGAGCCCTGGATCCTTACAACCTTATACAGCGGTGAGCCTCCCCCGCGATACCGATCAGAACTATAGAAGGAGAAATGGGAAGGAGGTTGAAAGCAAGAGGGGAGCGGTGGTAGACTGGGAGAAACGGGATTGGCGGAGTGGACAAGCATGCTGACGCTCGCCCCCTTCGGCGGTCGCCGCACAAAGGCCATGTCTACATTTGGTCCTACGAGACCCAGCAGATCGTCAAGACCTTCGAGCTCACAGACGTCCCCGTACGGGCGGGTCGCTTTGTTGCAAGGAAGAACTGGATCGTGTGCGGCTCAGACGACTTCCAGCTGCGGGTGTACAACTACAACACCTCAGAGAAGATCACATCGTTCGAGGCGCATCCCGACTACATCCGCGCCATCGCCATACACCCGACGCAGCCCTTCGTCCTCACAGCCTCCGATGACATGACGATCAAGCTCTGGGACTGGGACAAGCAGTGGAAGTGCGTGCAGGTTTTCGAGGGGCACAGCCACTACGTCATGGGCCTGGCCATCAACCCCAAGGACACCAACACCTTCGCGTCGGCCTGCCTGGACCGCACCGTCAAGATCTGGAGCCTCGGCTCGTCGACGGCCAACTTCACCCTCGAAGCCCACGAGACGAAAGGCGTCAACCACGTCGACTACTACCCTCACTCGGACAAGCCCTACCTCCTCACCACCTCCGACGACAGGACGGTCAAGATCTGGGACTACACCACCAAGTCGCTAATCGCCACGCTGGAGGGCCACACGAACAACGTCTCCTTCGCCTGCTACCACCCGGAGCTGCCCATCATCATCTCGGGGTCCGAGGATGGCACCGTCAGGATATGGCACGCCAACACGTACCGCTTCGAGCAGTCGCTAACCTACGGCCTCGAGCGCGCCTGGTGCGTGTCGTACCAGAAGGGCAAGCAGGGCGTCGCCGTCGGGTTCGACGACGGCGCCGTGGTGGTGAAGCTCGGCCGCGAGGAGCCCGCCGTCTCGATGGACAACTCGGGCAAGCTGATCTGGGCGAGGCACAACGAGGTCGTGTCGTCCATCATCAAGGGCGGCGACGCCTCCATCAAGGACAACGCGCCCATCACGCTCCCTACTAAGGACCTGGGCACCTGCGAGGTCTACCCGCAGACGCTGATCCACTCGCCCAACGGCAGGTTCGTGGCCGTGTGCGGCGACGGCGAGTACATCATCTACACGGCCCTGGCGTGGAGGAACAAGGCGTTCGGGTCCGCCCTGGACTTCGTGTGGGCGTCTAAGGACAACAGCAACGACTTCGCCATTCGGGAGTCGGCCACCAGCGTCAAGGTGTACAAAAACTTTGTCGAGAAGACGGGCGGGCTGGACGTGGGCTTCCAGGCTGATGGGCTGGCGGGCGGTGTCCTTCTCGGTGTGAGGGGACAGGGCGGCATTTCGTTCTTCGACTGGGCTACCGGTGGGCTTGTGCGGAGGATCGAGGTCGAGCCGAGGGCGGTATGTGTCTCTTTGCCTGTTCTTTCTCTCTTCCTCTCCTACTCTAATCCTGCCTCTTTTTTTCCCCGGGTACTGACAGTGATGGTTTGCACCACAGGTGTACTGGTCGGAGAGCGGCGAGCTAGTCACGCTGGCTTGCGAGGACACATTCTACGTTCTGCGATTCTCGCGCGAGAACTACGTGGAGGCGACGCAAGCGGGCCTGGTCGATGAGGACGGCGTCGAGTCTGCTTTCGAGGTAATTACAGACATCAGCGAGAGGTAAGTCGTTGCTAATTTCGCCCATACATCTCTATTCAAATGTCGTTATGCACAACACGGACCGGACCTACTGACACACCTTCACCCTTCTAGCGTCCGGACTGGCGAATGGGTCGGCGACTGCTTCATCTACACCAACAGCACCAACCGGCTCAACTACCTAGTCGGCGACCAGACCTACACCGTCTCGCACTTCGACCAGCCTATGTACGTACTAGGCTACATCCAGCGCGACTCCCGCATCTACCTGGCCGACAAGGACGTCAACGTCACCTCATTCGCCCTCTCGCTGCCCGTGCTCGAGTACCAGACCCTGGTGCTGCGCGAGGACATGGAAACCGCCGCCGAGCTGCTGCCCACCATCCCCCAGGACCAGCTCAACAAGATCGCGCGCTTCCTCGAGGGCCAGGGCCACAAGGCGCTCGCGCTCGAGGTCGCCACGGACCCGGAGCACAAGTTCGACCTGGCCCTCGCGCTCAACCACCTCGACATCGCGCTCGAGCTCGCGCGCGCCGCGGACGTGGACCACAAGTGGAAGACCGTCGGGGACGCGGCCCTCGCGGCGTGGGACGTCAGCCTCGCGGCCGAGTGCTTCACGCACGCGCGCGACCTCGGCTCCCTGCTGCTCGTCTACTCTTCTACCTCTGACCGCTCGGGGCTCGCCTCGCTCGCGGACCAGGCCACGGAGGCGGGCGCGCACAACGTCGCGTTCTCGTGCCGCTGGCTGCTCGGCGACGTGGACGCCTGCGTCGAGATCCTGACCAAGACGGGGAGGCTGGCGGAGGCGGCCCTGTTCTCGCAGACGTACAAGCCCAGCTTGGCGCCGTCTGCGGTGGGCGCTTGGAAGGAGGCCCTGGAGAAGGGTAAGAAGGGACGCGTCTCGCGCATGTTGGCCACGCCTGCTGATGATGCGGAGCTGTTCCCTGAGTGGGAGGAGTGGCTTAAGAGGGAGGCTGAGGGGCTTTCGTTGGAGGACGAGAGCGAGACGAATGGGAAGGAGGAAGTGGAGGCGAAGAAGAAGGCTGTTGATGATGGAGAAGAAGGAGAAGCGGAGGAGGATGAGGAGTAGGGCTCCGAACCTAGCTGGGTTAAGGTCTGATGGATGCGGAGCTAGCTAGGTAGCTAGCCGGTCAGTATCTGGAATTGTTTTCTTAATACTCTCTCGATGATAAGCAGACGGACGGACGGGCAGGTGACGGTGGGATTTGCCGGACGGACGGTGTGCCCAAGCAGAGCAGACCACAACAAGAAAGGAGGGGAGGGAAAGGGGGAGGAGTGAGTTATAACGAAACGAAATGGTTTATTATTTGCGCATTTTTTTTACTACGTCGATCAACACGCCAGCAAAAGTTGTAGACAATTGGAACCTTTTTTCTCTGGTTTTCTTATGCGATGATGCTCCACAGTCCGTTCCTCTCACGGTATCCATCTCCTCCTAGTTGCTTCACCGTCGGTCGGTCGGTCGGTCGCCGATGCGCATCGGCAGTTATGATCGTTAGCCTTCCTCTGGCACTCAGTCGGGTTGTCATCTTGAGGAACGCGGCAAACTCCAGTTGCTGCCCGCTCTTTCCGGCAGCCAAGCAACGCTCTAATGTACCCGACAGGGCGGGTGGTCCACCGGTGGGGGATGGCTTACATGAGTATTGGAATTGTAGGTAGTGCTGACAGGTGCTGGGCACCTCGTATGCCCGAGCCCGAGGTTGGTGTATGTAATTGTGAGTGATGGCATGCTAGCGCTGATATGAGTGAGTGTTCGTGACTCGCTCCCAGTCACCTTCCGAACCTCTCTCCTAGTCTCCGTTTGTGTGCCGATTCGACTTCTCCTGCCAGCCCTCAGACCAATCTATCAATTCCAAAACTGCAAACGACATCACAATGGGCTGTGGCTGCGGTTTCCCTCGCCTCTTCTCCTGGCGAGCGCCGATATACCGTCAACCCGCCGGCGGCAAGGCGTACTCGGTGGTGCCCTCCGGCTCGTCGTCGGAGTCATCGCTTAGCATATCGCCTACCTACGAGAAGGCCGTCGCGACGACGACGGTAGTGGCCGAGGGGTCACCGAAAACGTCCGAGTCACCGCACAATCCTCATGGAAACGGCGTAGAGGAGCCTTCAGATGACATCTACGAACAGAGCGGATGCTTGTTGATGGGCACTACTTGCAACCATGCGAGAGCTCTGGTGGAGGAGGACCCGTCGGACGATATCTACGAGCGCAGCGGCTGCTTAATGGTTGGATCTGCGCCTGCCCAGGAGCTCGATGCGAGGGACCCCTCCGATGATGTCTGCGACAGGCCTGGGTGTCTCCTCGTCGCATTAGTACAACCTGTCCGCTTGGAGAGAGTCGGGAAGGTGGAAGGGCTGTCGGACGATATATACGAGCGGGGAGGGTGTCTTTTCGTGCCGTCGGCCCCCGCTCCTGCAGAGGAGCCTTTCGACGACATCTACGAGCGACCTGGATGCCTCATGGTTGGGACGGTTCCAAACAAAAAGTAGATCGAGGACAGAACTCAAAAGAAGATGGGGGAGGAGGACATATAAAATGGGCGTTCGATAGCGGCGTGGATTCGGATGGAGAGGCTGTGGATGACAGTCTAGTTCAGGGTGCCTCCTGATGGAAGAGCGAGAGGTGTTGCGGCTGATGCCCACCCAAATCTTGATGCTCAGTTGCTTCAGCTCGGGAACAGCATTGGTGAGATCAACAGACCTCATTTTCGTGTTCTATTGTAAAGTAGTCTACCTAGGAATCAACCTGTGCCAAATTTTCCAGACAGTCCCGTTGTTGGCAAACCGAAACTGACAGTTTCTAAAAATCAGTGGCATCCAGATAGCCGCGCGACATCCTGATGGTCCCAAATCCCTACCGAGCCAATATGCGAAGGCTGGACTGGATACACAGAAAAAGAATGTAAGAATCGAAACCTAGCAAGTCCATGCGTAACCCAGTCTTTTTTGCTAGGCAAGAAAGCCGACAGTTCCACTCAAGGAGTGCTTCGCGATCAGCTGCGAGCAGCTAAGCCGAGCTCTTCTTGCTGGACGAGCCCCGGAGCACGTCGAGGGCCTCCTTGTAGTTGGCAGCATCCCTCTCGAGCCTCTCGCGCTGGGCGCGGACGGCGGCGCTCTCGCCCGCGACGGCGTCGAGCTGGTCCTCGTCCAGGTGGAAGACGAGGTCCTGGCTGAAGACCTGCAGGGGGGAGTCCTTGGCCAGCAGGAGGCAGTCCCACACGGCCTGCTGGCAGAGCGTGTCAACGAAGCGCTTGCGGGCCACGGTGTAGTAGCTCCGCAGCACGTCGTGCATGTGCTCGCAGGTGCGCTCCGAGTTGCTGCGCCCGCCCTCGCCTCTGGCCGACGCGGCCGCCCGCACCTCGTCCCAGTTGACGAGGCCCTTGCCGGCGTCGCCCTCGACACACGTGCTGACCTTCTTCATCATCTCGACCAGCCGGTCGCCCTTGGCCTTCTCGAGGTTGTCGCTGAAGACGTGGTTGAGCGTGATCGGCCAGGACTCGCGCTCGATGGCGAGCAAATACTTGACTCGCTCGAGGGCGCGCGCGAAGGCGGCGACCACCGCGTCCAGCATGTGGCCGTTCCACAGCTCTTCCCGGACCTGCTTGTCTGGGCAGACCTGCTCCAGGGCGCAGACGATGAAGTTGTAGACGTAGCGGACGGCAGAATGCACGTACATGTCGGTGATGTCCTCCCACTTCTTCGACTGCTCTTTGAAGATCGTGCCGAGCATGCGTCCGCCGATCTAGGCAGATAGAGGGGGAAGCCGCATTAGTAGCTGTGACTCGACACGTTTTGGGAGGTTCCGAGCCGAGTAGGTAGGGATATTTTTGGGTGACACGTACCGAGCCCAGATCGCCATTGCGGCTGTTCCGGTACTCCCGAGAAATGAACCCCATAATGTCCAATTTCTCGTCCTCTCTATCGAAGTCGTAGTCCATGGGCCAGTTCCAACCCATCAAGTTACATAGGTCGTCGTGGTGCGTCGTCGTCGGGTGCGGAGGGGATTGGAGCTGGAGCATCGGCTGGTCGGCAGACACAGGCACCTTTTTCTCGTCCGGACCGTCAACGAATGGCATGGTGTGGCCATGCTTGGCCATGTCGTCGGAGTACCGATCATTAAGCTCCATGATGCGGGTGATCAGGCGAAGGTTGTTGTCTGTGTCAAAGCCGGCGTTCGCCGTGTAGTTGCCGTTGAGTGCATCACGGACAACAGCCTGGAACTTGTCGCACACGACTCCCAGATAGGCCCTCTGAGCCATGGCAGTGGCCCTGGACGGTCCCAAGTCGTGGGCCTGGGTCTGGGCCTCGGCCAACAGGAGCTGTATGTCGTTCCTGAGCTTCGGGAAGCCCTGCTTGAGGACATCCTCCAGCAGCTCCCGCGCCCGGGCCTTGACCGCACCGGTGCCAGCTCGGCCTATCTTCTTCAGGGCGCTCCACGGCTCCTGCGAGAAGAAGGCTTCCTCCGCGGCCTGTCCGTCGACGAGCGACATGCCGACGTCGTCAGGGCCACGGTTCTTCACGATGTAGTAGCCCAGCTTGAGGTGGCTTGTCTTGCCCAGAACGAGATCGATGGCGATCTGCTGCATGGTGCTCTCGATCGCGAGGTCGGCCTTGGTAAGGACGCCCATCGTTCGAGTCATTGAGGGGTCGACTTGACTGGCCAGCTTGAGAATCTCCTGCGTCGCGGGGTCGACATTGGCCGGCATGATCGCGAGGATGCTTTGAACCGGACTGGTTAGCAAGTGGTACATGCAACTAATAGCCCGCTCGGGGAAGAACCAGAGCACGACTTACATAGTCCGCTCATCTTTCATGTAGTTCATAACCATGTTTCTCACGAGCATGATGTCGCTCTCAGTAGTGAGACCTATAACACATAGCGTCAGATGGGATTGATGTATGATGCTTCGGTTGGAGCGGTTAAGGAGGTACCTTCAGTCTCATTGCGGAAGATTCCCGGCACGTCAATCACAGTGAAGTGCTCCTTCTGCAGGAAGGCACGGTCGTCAGTTTCTGCATTCGCACTTATAGAAAGATGGCGTGGATCTTACGGTGGGGCCACAGATCTCGATCCTGAGAATGTGCTCGCTGAAGGCACCGCCTTGGAGATCGCCCGTATCTTTGTGCATGCGAATGCCCATCACGGTGTTGACCTATGCGTGCGTGGTCAGCGATGGGATGCATCAGTTATGGGGGATGTCAGTCGCTCACCTCCGAGAAGACCTGGGCCAGAGCGTGCGCATTCGCAGAGGTCAGAGTGCGAGAAAAGGCCTTGAGCTTATTCTGCTCGTCGAGGTTGGCATCCACGTGGGGGATGATAGAGGCGGTGATGCTCTTGTGGTCCTCGCGTTTGCAGGTGATCTGGGTGACATAGCGAGTACAAAGCTCAGCGGCACGAGGGAAGGCGAAGCCGGTGATGCCCTCAAGGACAGAGCTCTTTCCGGAGCTCTGGTCGCCGACCACCACGAGCTGATCGATTTCGAAGAACACCCACTCGTCAGCTTTCGATGATCTCGTTCACACAATCCGGTAGACAGGGAGGGCAGATCTTACTTGAGGCAGCGAGACATTCTTTCCGACGAGCTCCCGGAGCTTGTCGACCTTGGTGAGGATGGCGGATATTCCGCCAGCCGCGTTGACTGATTCGCCACGCATGATGGGCAACGACGCGAGGGTGTCCGTAAGCAGAAACAAGTAGGAAGCACGGCGGATTGATCGCCGTGAAGAGTCGTACTGGGCGAGAGGGGACGATGAGGTTGCAGGTGAGAGGAGTTGGGTGTGAGAGAGGTGAGAGGCAGGAGATGTAGGTGGGAGCGGTTGCTGTTTAGGAAGGAACGACTTGAGGCAGAAATGAGTCAAATATATAACGCCAGGTTGCCATAGCAGTATGGAGGCCGTCCCGACCACTGTGCAAACGGTTTCTAGATTCTAGAATCGTCCTCCAACGGCCTCAACTTCGGACGGATGCATGTCGATATTTTGATCCGACACAAAGAAGTCCCGACCTGTCCCGGGCTGCCAGCGCATCCAAACTGGAGGCGGGATCCCGTCCAGCAAACGGATCGATTCGCTCCATTCTTGGTGCCAACGCTGGAAGCCAGGGTTGGGATTAATATCAGTGGTGGATCCAAACACAAGCAGAGTCGCTCCAGGCATCAGAACAGTGTTACCAAACTCCACAGAGCCGTTTGACATTCTGAATGGGTACCTAGGCATGCCGACGTGCTAGCAAACGAAGACTCATTTTGAATGGGTACCTAGGCATGCCGACGTGCTAGCAAACGAAGACTCATTACTGTACGGTATGCAAGCCTCATCACTCACGCCGCCCTTTACTCCCGTCCCCCCGTCCCTCCCGCTCACTCCCGTCACGTCAGGAAAGTCGGCGGCAGGTCCGGCCCCCAGACATGCAGCGAGTCGGGCGACGCCTTATTGTGGTGGGTCGGCTCCGTCATGTCGAGCAGGTCCCCGTCGACGTAGTGCTCCATGATGAAGCCGGCCGGGTCGAACCAGTAGTCAAAGATTTGGCTGCCCATGACGTGGCGGCCGACCCCCCAGCAGTTCTCGTAGCCCTTGTGCCGCAGCCAGTCGTGGCCCAGCACCTGGGCGTCGAAGTCGTAGGTCTCAAACGAAGAGTGGTGCACGTGCATCTTGGGCCCTTCGAAGAAGAAGAAGCAGTGGTGGTCCACGTGCGTCTCGCCCCTGTTCAGCCTGTAGAAGACGGTGATGTCGACGCCGTCGTTGTTGTGCACAAGCTGAGTGTCGACGGAGAAATTTGAGTGTCAGCAATTTTGATTATCCAGGTATGTTTTATGGAGACGAGCCGGGTGAGCTAGCAGCTGGGAACGTACCTCGCTGGGGAACAAGTTGAAATAACTCGAGTAGAACTCGTAGCACTTGGCAAAGTTGGTTACACACATGCCGAAGTGGCCGAGTTTGTGGACGGGCGCTGGCCTCTTCTTGAACCTCTGGAAAGTGTTGACATCGCGGTTCTTCTCCAGTGGCTATTTGACGATGAAAGGAGGTGGTTAGCCCCGTCTCTAGTCCGGTGCTTCGGGGGTTCTGGTCTTCACAGAAACAGGGACAAGGCAACGCACATAGTTGATCTTCAGCTCAGGAAAGTGAGGCTGCTCCGCCGGGACCCTCTCCTGTCCATAGACCAGGTGGAAAGGGAAGCCATCAACGGGGTCGTAGAAAGTGACGGCCTTGCCGCCACCGGGCTCATCGGTCAACTCGTAGACCTCGGTGGCCTTGCACTCCTTAGGGAGGACCTTGGAAGCATGGACCAGATCCTCCTCCGACTCCACGGCGAAGGCAGCACCGCCGAACGCGTCTTCCTCCGCTGGCTCGACGCAGATTACGAACGGTTCGGACCCATATCCACGGTAGTACGTTTTCTCGCCCACGCGCTTGGTCTCGTAGAAGCCAAAGTCCTCCAGGAACGGCCGCGCCTTTTCGATGTTCTTGTGCTTGTAGTACACGTGCGCGATGTGGGTGAGGTTGATCTTCTTGAGATTGTTATATGGAGATGCAGCCGCCATGGTTGAAGGAAGGAAGATGACGTCGTCAAGAGTCGAGAGAGAGAGAGAGAGCCGAGAAGGAAAGAAATAAAGCGCGGCTTCAACGATATACTAGACTACTAGGTAGGGCTACACGAGGAAAGTTCCTCTTCGGAGTCCGGACGGATCCGCACGAGTTGGAGGGGAGGAGAGCAGAGAGCTCCAGGCCAGTCTTTAATCAACACCAACGCCGAGCTTTTGGCGAGGACAAGGATGGGCACGAGAGCTTCTTGAAGGAGAGGAGAAAGCTGGGATGATAGCTTCGCTCGCATCGAAGCTTTTCTCCGTCGGAACAAAGGAAGCGGCCCATCATGGCGGCTGGTAGCGGCTCTTCAAGGCTTGGGGAACTTATGAGATGATGACGGAGCATCAGCGGGGGAAGTCCATGGTGGCGGGGAAACCCCGAGATTCAGCCATTCCGTGCGACGGCAGTTGAGAGCTGATGCTCGGCGGAAACCGAAGGGGAAAAAAGAAAATGCGCCCAGCAGCACTGAACTCAGAACTCGCCCAGACCGGGAGCGTCTTAGGGATTGGATAGGATTGGATTGGGTGGTCTAATAAGGAAGAGCCCGTGAGGGAGGGCCCCTGTAACCAAGGTCAGAAGAACTTGGCGAACGACCGGGCTCTCTCTGGAAAATATTGGCGGGTAAGTTTGTATGTAAGTGGTCACAGTCAGGCCGCATGTGCTGTCCTGCTGATGGCGGTCGGTGGGAACTCGCAGGCGGGATTCGACGCTAGCACAGAGACATTACAGCCTGTAGTTTGCCCGCACTCGTCCCACCACATGCCGCCATTGTCGGGATATCTCCGGCTCGACAGAAACCAGAGAAGGAGACTAAGAACCAGCGATCCAAATTATCAAGATAGAGTCCCCAGAAAGGCAATTATACCTCTTTCCAAGCAGCAGCGCGTCTGCCGTGTGCGGGGGAATCAGGCAATCCACTTGACCTCCAGATGCTGTGACACCCGCTGAACTTGCGGGGCAGAGCGGGGCTTGCGACTCTCCAATCTCCAGAACATCAGCGCGGCTCCGAGCTGAACCCGACGACCGACTTGACGCTCCCACTCGTAATATCTCCACACATCCTTTTCCACGTCACGTTCTCGACTGGCAAGGGAGATACGCGCTCTGTTGTATGCGCATCCTACAGCGCATATTCACCCAAGCCCTCCTAATCCTCATATTCCTCGAGCCTACCAGCCGCCCGCCCCCGGCATCGCCAAGCCTCGCCGGCAACCGGACGGCGGATCCTCCACCTTCACCCTCACCATTCATCGGCCCCACCAACTACTGCCGCCGCCGCCGCCATCATCGCGCCGACCATACCCATCATCGCCCAACATGTCCAAGAAGCTCAGCAAAGGCGTCTCCTCCTCCGCGCACCTCACAAACAACAGCGTCAGCACCACCACCTCGTCCTCAACCTCCGCCTCAGCCCCG
Organism: Ophioceras dolichostomum; assembly: GCA_003049485.1. Lineage (NCBI taxonomy): Eukaryota > Fungi > Ascomycota > Sordariomycetes > Magnaporthales > Ophioceraceae > Ophioceras > Ophioceras dolichostomum. The sequence goes on from PYST01000071.1 coordinate 30,142, forward strand.
CCACCAGAGTCCGGCGTCGCCCTGAACTCATCCCCGACAATCCCCCAATCCTCCTCCTCCCTCTCCACCGCCGCCGCCCCCTCAATCCTAACCGACGGCCTCCCCCTCCCCCGCCTAATCGTCTTCGACCTCGACTACACGCTCTGGCCCTTCTGGGTCGACACGCACGTCGTCCCGCCCCTGAAATCGACCCACGACCGCGGCGCGCCCCTCCACCACGCGATCGCGACCGACAAGATCGGCGAGACTTTTACGTTTTACCAGGACATCCCCCAGATCCTCTACGCGCTGCACTCCCGCGGCGTGAAGCAGGCCGTCGCGTCCCGCACCGAGGCGCCCGACCTCGCGCGGGACATGCTCAAGATCCTGCACGTCGCGCCCTGGACTCCCGCCTCGGGCGGACCTGTTTCCGGCCTCTCTGCTTACGCCTCCGCACACGGATACGGGCACGGGACGGGCCCCACGATTTTACCGTCAGGAAAGTCGGAGAAAGCGAGAAAAGCGCTCGATTTTTTTGATGGCGGGCTCGAGATCTACCCGAGCAGCAAGATACGCCACTTCGAGGCCATACAGAGGCGCACGGGCGTCGCCTACGGCGACATGCTGTTTTTCGACGACGAGGGCAGGAACAGGGAGGTCGAGCAGGTGCTCGGCGTGCCGTTCTGCCTCGTCAGGGACGGCTTGACGTGGGGGGAGCTGGAGAAGGGGGTGAAGGAGTGGCGGAGGAGGAGGTGGATTGGGGTGAGGGATCTTGATGAGTGATGGGGTTGAGGTTTGAGGTTTGGGTTGAGGTTGGGACCTGTGCTTGGGATGTAGGTTTTTGCTTGACAAATGGGATGTGTTGGATTGGATACACGGCGCCGGGAAGACAGGAGGAGAATACATGGGAATGCGACATTTAAGCGGTCGAGTTATCCTGGTTTCTTTGTATACGCGGCCTGGCCTGGAGCCGGCCTGGTGGCCTCGGCTACTAACAGTACGCGGCTAGAAATTCTTGAAGTGTTTTGTTTGGCGTCTGCGACGTCGTTTGGGGATCGATCTATGCATGGTTACGCTCGGGATGCGTACGCAGACGGCGACGCCAGTGTTTGGCGACCATTGTGGTCGTGCACGGAAGAGCGGGATAAGCGGGAGACCGTCACGCTTAGTTTGTCGAACTGGCAAGTTCGAAGATGTCAGTTACTTTCAGCGATATAGAAATGTGAGTGAAGTGTTACAAATGTAGACTAGAATTATTGGAACTACAAATATGCCCCTGATGATGATGATACCTAGCAAAGAGCAACTGAGGAGAATTTCTGTACTAGATTGATATCCAAGAGTCTGGAAGGGTAGAGTCCCAAATCCAAAATACGCCGACAAGGTTAAGACTAATAATGCTCAAGAGATGTTCAACCAATGATGCCTGCCTGCACGCCGGGGAAGCCGCGAAGAAAGACCCAACTCAAGTCAGCCTCCACGACCGTCCCTCCATGCTAGAGTTGCAAATACAATAAAAGAAAGAACAATCGGCTTCCCCCGTCTATGCTCTATAGAAAGTGAGTAGCAGATATCTGTGGGTAGGTAGGGCTATGTTTAGGTACCTAGACAACCGGTACCGACAGATGGTTTGACAAGATTATGGAATGATGACAGTCATTGGGGCGAGGAGGTTCGGTCGTCGGGCGATGGTGACGGCAGTACCGGTGATTACTAGATTCTGTTTTTTGAACCACGTGTTGCACACATCCCCGCCCCGCCCAGCACGCCCAGGTTCGCGCCCACTAAGCGCTGACAGCCTGGGCGGTGGTGGTAGCCCTCGATTCGGCCGCGATCTTCTCGGAGACCTCGGCCTTTTCGCTGTCGGACGACTCGGCAGCGGACACGGCCTCGGTGATGGCGAGGTCTTGCATGCCCTGCTGGGCTGCGTCGTCGGCCTTGACGCCGTTCGTCTTGGGCGTAGCATCTTCCTGCTCTACGGCTACCTTCGAAGCCTCAGCAGCAGGGGCAGACGAAGAGACGGCGGCATCAGCGGCCGGGGTTTCTGCTGCAGCAGCGGTGGCAGCCTCATCAGAGGCCTTCTGCCCCAGCGGCAGGTTCAGCGCCGGGACGCCCATGAACGAGCGCGGCAGGGTGCAGACGCGAACGTTGCGCTCGTGCTGGTTCGTGCTACCCCTGGCGATGCACTCGACGCGGTCCTCGCCCACGGGGCGCCAGTACAGGGGTCCCTTGGGAAAGGTCTCGAAGCCGTTCTCCCACGAGGCGCGCTCCCTGATGGCAGGGTCCAGGTTCGGCTCGTCGGTCCAGTTGAAGTCGAGCTCGCCGCCGTACTTCTTGGGGATGTGCTTGATATCGATGAACGAGGTGAGCACGGGCAGGACCTCGGACTGCGAGAGGATGAAGATCTTGGAGACCGTGACGGGGTCGAACCAGCGCTTGATCCAGCCCCAAACCGTGGTGAAGAATCCGGGGGCGCCGATGATCTGTACGTGCAGCAAACAGGCTTAGTTAGAATTGTTTGCATTTCCTGTTGGTCTCGGCGCGGAGGGTGGGGGTAATTCAATGATCATGGCCGTAGCTAGCGGCTCGGGAACCGAGAGTCAGGGGAAAGCAAAGCGATCGTACAAAAATCCCTGTAGAACCACGCACGTTAGTTAGTAATGTGATAAACCAGGTACCGACCGAACAAAAAAGGGCTGGGGGAACATACTATCCAAAGTCTCCGGGTAATGAGCAGTAGCCAACGTGGCAGCGGACTGCATGTGCGATTTGAGGTTCCAGAACATGCGCAAGCTGACACCCGAAATATCGACGATGTTCGTGCTGAGCGTGATGGGCGTCTGCGGGTGGTCGCGGTCGGGCATCTCGGTACACAGCGGCTGCACGAAGCGGATCAGGTTCTCGTACAGGGCGAACAGACGCAGCAGCTTGGGCGGAGTGGTCCCGTCCGCGTGCGCCTTGCTGTACGTGTCATCGGCCGTCTTCTCGTAGTTGGCGACCGTCTTGGAGTCAAGGTGTTTGATCTCGAAGAGGTACAGAGGGATTCCCCTAGAGAAGATCGGCCGAGAGCATATTGTTAGAATTCTAGGTTCTTCTTCTTCCGGATGGATGTACGGGTGTGGGAGATGAGACGTGTTGAATTAGACTAAGGGAACATGGGAGGAGCAGGAGAAAGTTTGGTGATGTTGTGTGAGTAGGACAGGGAACACACCTCCTGTCTCTCCGGCCGGTCCATTGGGGATACTGTTGTGATTCGATCGGACGGAACCTTGTTGTCAGTAACCATCTAGTCGCCAGTGCCACGACCGAAGGGTCTCGCAAGTTCGCGGTAGCAGCACGAAAAAACGAGGCGCTTGCATGCGCGGGTGCAGCGCAAACCGACATCCGCGGTCGGCTGGAAGATTAGGGTGGTTTTGCAGTTTCCATACCAGAAGCCGACAGCTCTCGTAGGCATCGAGATCGATTGTGTCGTAGAGGACGTCTAACCGAGTGGCGATGCGCCAATCTTCCGTGTCTTTGAATTGCTTATACGCATCCTCGACGATGAACCGGCGGGCCCGGAGAAATCGTCTGTGTTTGTCGTCATTGTCGTTCGAGAGGAGAAGGCGACGAGTTAGCTCTCCCGCAACTTCCGCTAGGGTTCGTCAATCGCCGTCATCGGGCCTGCAGCCAGCACAGACAGAGAGAGCTGCGGGGTTCAAGCGTCGGCCCGGGCAGGGGGAAACTACTGGAGAAAAAGAGAAACGCGCACATTAATGTCTGGTCGTCGTGAGATGGTGGAGGACCAGGAGTGTAGTCGCCTCTCTCCTCCAGGACTTTTTTGAAGTCCTCGAACGCTTTCGATTCCTCCTCGTTGAGGTGGCCGAGGTGTCCCTGGGGATACCCGATTGTCGGGTCTGCGGCGGCGGAAGGGAGGGCCATATTAGGCTTTGCGAGTCCCTTGGATCTGGACCTCGCGCGGCAGCAGCGTGGCGGCTGTGGACGTTATGCACCAGCGAAGTTTAAACCACACAAAAGAAAAGAAGAGGAAGAGGAGAGCTCCTTTCGTCCTACAGGTCCTGGAATATATGGATGAAGAAATACGGATTATGGGACACAAAGATACGGAGTACGAGGAGTCGGATTCAAATCTCTTTTATTGTATGTAGGAGAGGAAGCGGAGCGGGGGATAAGGAGGATTCCCCGACTCGCAGTAACAGGGGGTAGGCATGTTAGCGCTGATGGATTGGTTGGCATATGACCAGCATCTGAGTCCTCCTGGCAACGCCGCCTTGGGACGGGCGGGACCCTTGTTGGGGGGCGATATTCGGCACGAACCTCGCCCCGAGGAGCCGATAGGGCAAGTTCCGTTGATAATGGCACCCTGGACAAAAGGGATTCCAAGCAAATCACTGATGAATTTGCTATCGCAGCTTGGGCAGCGCAACGAAGATAGCACAGCGTCCCTGGAAGATTCCACTACAATCAGTGCAGCCACTGCAGTGGAAGACACGGACTTTTTGAGTTGGGCCATTCCCGCGCGGCTTCTTTTCGGGCTCTCCCGAACTAGCACGCAGCAGCACTATCACTGGCGTTCACCGGGATGTGGCGATATGTTGCTAAAAGCTTCTTTCAAGATACTGTGCTTCCTAATTAGGTACACTACTGCCACGATAGGTTATTGTCACAACCATGACGCCCAGTTACCCTCGTTTCCTAGGCGTTTTCCCTTTCCCATCCCTGACGCCCACCTGTTCAACCTGTCCCTCCCAGTGCAACGTCGGACCTACAAACCAGTCGTCCTCCGACTTTTTAATATGTACTCCGTACTCCGGTGTGCCATTGCCCTGTTGTACGAAAAGGAATCTGTCTCTACGCAATACATATATTCACAAAATTTGCAGGGACCCACGCTCAAACAACCTGGGTCAGGGGCCGTGGGTGCAGAGATGCTTAAAGCACCTCCTCTGCCGTCCCTCCGCAGTGCGAACACCGACCACAGTGTGGGCAATGTGTGCCGCCCGTGGCTGCCGGCGGTGAGTATTCTGGCACGGGGGAGGCCGGAATAGTGGGTAGTGTCCTTGCCGAGGAGGAGGAGGAGGAGGAGGAGATGGTGGTGGTGGTCGACGGGTCGGGGCCGCAGTGCGCCGCCGACTTCTCCGAGACAGCAGTACAACTGCCGTCGTCGTCCAGCGATGCCGCTGTCGTCTGGCGCTCCAACGTACAGCTGCGACTCGGACAATAACAGATCCCCTTGCCGCCGCAGCAAGAACTGCAGCCGGAACTGCCAGACCTGCTGCTGCTGCTCCCGCCCTCGTTGCTCTTCGTGTCGCCCTTCATGTCGCCCTTCATGACCTTCTCGCCGCGAAGGGATCTGGGTCCGGAGCCGGAGCCAGAGCGGTTGCTGGAGCTCTCGTCGTTGTCGGGTCGTCGTCGACCGCTGGAGTTGCGCGAGGTTCTGATGCTCACACCGGCGCGGCTCCACAGGCGCTTGCCGAAGTCCGGCAGGATGCGGAAGATGATGATGCGCTGAGCCGGCATGCACGCGCAGATGATGCCGGCGCTGACCTCCATGATGGACCAGAAAATGACGTTGTTTAGGCCTTCCATGGCGCCTTCACCGCCGACGTCGCCCAGCGAGTTGATGGTGCGCAGGCGACCAAACGAGAAGCCTGTGGCTCTGGATATGGACAAGATGGTATCAGCAACAAAGGATATCAAACAAAGGGGATAAGTAGGTAGGTAGATACTCACATCGCACCGACGGACACCATCGACGCCACGCCGGCCTTCTTCCAGCCCGACAGCTGGAGGTGAGGCACCTGCGAGAGCGGCAAGGCGAACATCCAGAAGTCGAAGACGATGCCGATGCTGATGGAGATCCACCCGAAGAGCATCACGTCGATGCACTGGCCGACGTGCAGGTCGTCCCACATCGTCCACGCGTAGCTGATCGGCCGGCACTGGAATATGAGCGGGAGGGTGAACGCGATGCAGCAGGCGGCGCACAGGACGATGGTCCAGATCAGCGTCTTGCGGAGGTCCAGGAGGCCGCAGAGCCGAGTGTCGACCCCGCGGCCCGTGAAGATGCGGAGGAAGAATACCAGGAAGGAGGTCTTGACTAGGTTCTGGACGATGATGTAGATGATCTCGCCGACGTAGAAGAGCTGTGTGCGTGCGTGATGTGGTGTGGGCCACTACAATGTTAGCGAAATCCCGCTGGCACCTAGGTAGGTACCTAGGTAGGTAAGGTACTGAAGCGGTGGATATTTAGGAGGTCATATACCTTTAACAGGAACGTGAGCTCGTCCGGGGTGATCGTCCACAGGTCTTTCCCCGTCCCTCCTCCAACCCCAGGGATGGCCGTGAGCAAGAAGATCGGGATCGCGAAGACGTACGCCCCTACGATCAAAGCGTCGTCTCCGCCAAGCACCGTCCCCTTCCAGCCGTCGCCCGCCGAAAGGCCGTTCGACAACAACCGCGTGATCACGAAGAAGCTGACGAGGCCCAGCGCGACCCATTGCTGAATCACGAAGATGCTTGAGATGTCGTGGATAGGCATGTGGCAGAGCTCGCCCACACTATTGGCCATCACTGTCCGTAGAATTCACAAAACATCAGCACCTTGCCTGACCTGACGAATGGGGGGAAGCTACCCGGGATGACAGCAGCTTAGGGAAAGGAGGGAGGCAGGTACCTAGGCACCAAGGTACCTAAGATAGTGATAGACTCACCAAGATTGTCGTGGGCGGTACACTCCTGCAACGCGCATGCCTTGATGCGGTCCGTCATGCGTTGGTCGTTGCACAAGCACGTCGAGTCTGTCATCGCGCAGCTCGACGTCGCGAAGCCCCTGAGAGAACACGACAGCTACCATTGTAACCATAGTGCCGTCAGTTTCTCCATTTCCAACGGTAGTAACGATCCTCGCAATCATTCGGTGTCTTCATCCATCCGTCCATCCATCCCAACCGAGGTAAGGTAGGTAGTTAGCTTACCGTGCAGTTCGACAGTCTAGCCATGGCAGCGGGACCATCTTCCGGATTGGCCCAGAGGCCATCGGCCACGCTGGCCGTGGCATGCAGCGCGAGGACGGCGAGGTGAAGCCGCATCTTGTCGTCGTCGTCGTCGTCGTGGTACTTCGCCCCTGGAAGGATAGCGGGCAACGATCATCAACCGGGAGAAGATTTGCAGTTTAGACAGGAATGACTGTACAAACAAACGCGCATACATTGGGGCCGCATTAGTTTTTGTGTGCTCTCTCCTCCCTTGTTTGGCGCCACGGTCTAGGGAACGTAGAATGCACTATCAACAACCCATTCAACCGACCCTATTCCATCCGCCGAACCCAAACACCACCCATAGTCGAGTTCCTTCCCAGGATCTGCATCCCTCCAGTGCTTCTAAATACGCTATCACTTCACCTAATACCCTATACTTTCGCACTAATTGGCTAGCTAAACTGTGCCTAGCGCCTATTCACCTTGACAAGTACCTAGGATTCAGCTCAACTGCAAGGGCAGCTGTTCTTTCGGGGGTCTGTCTGTTTGTCAGTCAGGGGCTGTCATCTGAAGAAGCTTCGCCGGCGCCAACAACAAGGAAGCCGCCACAACAAGACCGACCCGCCTACCCAAGCCATCCCAACCTACCTGCCCACATCCGCAGAATTCTTCCATCTGCCACGCGAGTCCGGCAGCATGAAAGGCCCTCCGCGCTAGGCATCTTCCGAGAATACCTCTAAAGAAATCTTTCAAGAAGACGGGCAAAGTCAGTCTTTGTGGCACTATCAAGTATCGCGATCCCCCGCAATTTGACCCTTCATCTAGATCGCCCCTTCGGAATGGCTCTCCCACATCGGGGCACCCGCCGTCCTGGCACCTAACTCAAAATACATCTTATCCTGCGCCTCCCACCTCCCGCGCCATGTCTCTCCATCGCGCTGTAATGTACAATGGCCTACAACAACGTGGCTGCCGCATTTTCTGGACACAAATCCAACAATGCTCTATGTGCCAAAACCGGCCTAGGTCTCCTACGGTCCTCTATGCCGAGAGTCAGGTAGCTCCCTGCAGGTGGGAGGTTTGCAGCACAGACAAAGCGCCAGCAGCGAGGTATGCGTTGTACTCTAAAGATCGAGCAGGTTCTAGATTACATGTATCATTAATTAAAATTGATCAACCAAACCTGTTCCTGCTGTTGTAGTCCCTCACAGGCTCCTCCGACCTCTTCACAATCCTATTGATGACCCCAGCGCACTTGCTCTGCCTCTCTAGATCCATGTCCTTATGCCTATTGACCAATCTCCTCCTCCTGTGATCCTCTCCTAGCCTTGAGCTGGCTCCTTCTCTCCTCCTCCTCCATCGGAGCCACCGCCACTTCTTCCTCCTCTCGTCGTCGAGTGGGTATCGTCACCGCTACCGCTACCACCAACCTTTGCCCTTCTCTCGAGAACTCAGATCTGCCACCGCAACCACCGCCCACGCCGTTGCCTCCTCCTCCTCCCCTCGAGGAAACCCGTGACGGGCCCTCCCGAGTCGTCGTCGAACTGGCCAAGGGTCAGGCTGCTCCGCGGCGGCCGACTCCTTCCCCATGCCACTTATTATTGTTGCTAATGGAGGAGGAGGACCCTTCTCCTGTTCCGGTAATGACTGACGGTCGTGCCGTTCACTTTGCCTGCTCGATTCGATCCAGTCCGTGGACCGCCAGTGGTTCCCACTTGCGAAGGACCCCGGCGCGATCGAATCCACTGGTTCTAGTCGCTGCGCTTTGAAGACGTACAGCACGACCCCGGTGCAGCCTACCTAAGCTCATCAGCTCTCCTCGGACTATCATGTACATCATTGGCACAGGTAGGGATGATGATGATCAGGGAATCAGTGGGAGGAGTAGTAAGACACTTAGCTTAGATAACGCCACGGGGACACGCCGCTTGCTTGTCGACTAGGTAAGCCTCGAGAGGGAGGGAATGGACGGAGGGAGAAAAGGGGCGTCCAATCGCATCTTAGCAAGCTGTCACTGCCTACCAATGTAGCGACCGACCAATGACATGGGGTAGGCGATGCCTAGCAAGAGTAGGGAAGGTATCTACCTGGCTTAGGTCCTAGCCTAGTGAAGGTAGGTGGGTACCTGGCGAAAACATCAAAACATCAGAGACGACATTTGAACACTTACCCTAGGCGCTAGGTGAACTAGGCAGTCGTGTGCGAGACCGCGCCGTCCTCCTCATCTCTGGGGGAAACTGTCGACCGGAATAGCAAACAAGCACGTCACGAAAGACAGGGGCCATCGGCGCCAAGGATGGAGCCCAACCTCGTGTTTACCCCAATGCAGCACTTGCCGATAATGCAACGGCCAACTGAACCTGCGCGCTAGGTGGATGTAGAATCTGCTCCTAGAATATGCGTAGCCGTGAATTCGCGCTCCTATCCGCAGGTAGCTAGGTAGACCCATACATATATCCCCCGTCGAGCCTGCGGTCAAGAAACCACCACACCGTACCTCACAAGACCCAGCGCCGCGCCAATGATGATCGCAACGGGCGAGCTGATGTTGAACCACGCGCCGCCGACATAGCTCGTCGCCGTGACCACCACCCACCACGGGTCGTTCGCCAGGCTGGTCCCGGCCTCGAACCCCTCGTCGATCCAGCCGATCTGCCAGATCCGGTAGACGGCCGTGAAGATCAGGCCCACGGCGGCGGCGTTGACGCCCCTCAGCGCGGACCTCACGCCGCGCCTGCTGCGCATAGCGCCCCAGACGCCAACAGTGCCGTGCACGATGACCATCCCAGGAACAAAAATGCCCAGGTAGCCCAGCACGGCGCCCGCGGCCGGGTTCACGCCCGCGTTGGCGGCCGTGAGCCCGCCCAGGTACACGGCGAAGTTGAAGTTGGGTCCGGGGAAGCCCTGGATGAGCGCTAGGCCGATGATGAAGTCGCGCGGGCTCACCCAGCCCTCGGCCACGACGTACTCGCGGAGCAGGGGGATCACGACGGGCCCGCCGCCGAAGATGATGGTGCCCGCCAGGTACATGTTGGCGAACAGGCGGTACAGGATCGGCTTGGAGGGGAGGACGCCGCGGAGGACCATGACCACCACGAAGGAGACGAGGAACAGCGCGATGACGGCCAGGCCGTGCTGCCAGGACATGTTTAGCTGTCGCTCTGGGGGCACCACGTGCTGCTGTTCTTGATAGGTCGCGGCAGCCCCATCATCCTCTTCGGCCGCGTTTTGGGCCTCTTGCGCCTCCTGGTTTGAGATCGGAAGCCGCCTGCTCCTGCTAGTCCCTGCGGACTGAATAGACATCGACCTCCGTTGCGGAGAGGTGGTTGCTATGTTCCCCGAGGCGTCTTGAGTGACGCCGGGTGGAGCTGCCCGTTCCAGCGGCGTCGTGCTCTCCAGCTCCGTCGTCGTGGTCGTTGTGTCCGCACCACCGCCAACAACCCCGGACCCATTCTCTTCAGCCTGGGTCGTCGCTGTCGTCTGCTGCCCATCCTTCTTCTTCTTCTTTCTGAGCCGCTGCAACGTGAGCACGCCCCAGACGGCCTTGACGGGCCGGTGCAGCCACCGGAAGTCGTGGATCACAGCGACGACACCAGCGATGATGAGCAGCAGCGGGAAGTACCACAGCGCGTTGTACAGCATGCCCGCCGTCGCGCCCATGACGACCAGGACGCGCGTCATCTTGTCCGTGATGGCCTTTTGCGCGAGCTGCACGGCGGCGAGGGCGATGATGCCCACCGTGGCGGCGTTGAGACCCGACAGAAGCGCGTAGACGGCGCGAGGCAGGGACTGGTGGATGTTGGAGACGCCGACTGAGAGGCCGTACATTCCCAGAGCACCGGGGAGGCTGTGCGTCGTTCGTTTGTTGGTGGCGATGATTCATCAATGAGAGCTCAAGTCGCTGTCGGGATGGGGTGGAATGAGATGTGATATGATGGGATGACTGATGGTCACGAGGGGATTACACGACGCCACCACCTACCTCCATATGAGAAAGGCCAGGACCGCAGCCGGGAAGCCGTCGTGGATCAGGTTGATGCAGTAGTGCATTTTGGTACTCGCCGGCCCGGAAATGGCCTGGGCAATGCCGAAGAGCTCTTGATACTGTACAATTTATTCGAGTGAGTCAATTGCTTTACTGCCCATAGGTAGGTACCCCAGGTTGTCTTCAAGATGGGCGGTACCTACAACCTGTTCGTCGATCCATCCTAGCTTCGTCGTAAACTTATCATGGAACTGTAAACCGAGTTTGGTCAGTACGGAGGCAGGCAGATATCTGAGTACCCAACAGAGAGGGAAATTGTTGTAGACGCGATGGCCAATTGGAAGAGGGGAAGCTTACGATCTTGAAGTGCACTGGCGGGCCTCCAAAGGACGTGAAGCCAAGATACCAGTTCTCCTTGATTGTATTGTGGAACAGGCCGCCCAACTTGGCCGCTACGGGACCTGGTAGCAACGAGCGCCAGGTTTTCACGCCCATGATTGCGATAGATTGTTCATAGGCTCTGGAGGCAGACTGACCGTGGATGAGCGGCTCCTCTCGAATCAGACAGAGAATGCCCCAATGATGTCCCACGGCTTGCTTTTGAAAGAATTCGAAGAGGAGGGGGCACGCCAGCGTAATGATATGAGATGTGATCAAATAAGGATATGACACTACAGAATCTTAATTGGCTCCTCGAAGGGTCGCCAAGCTTGTGGGCCAAGAACGCCTCAAAATCCCATCTGAGAAAAGTCCACTGCAAGGTCCGGGACCCATTAGAACCAATTCGGGTCGAGCCGGGGCTATGTGTAGCCACAAGAGGACAAGAGGGTGTGAAGCCAGGGCGGGGATGGACCAACTGCTGCTGCTCTCCCTGGTCTGACGATATCCCCATCCGCGCGCAGAGTCGCCTACTTCTGAACCGGAACAAGAGCTACACCGCCATCGCTCCCCCGCCCGATATTGAAAGCTTTCCATCCAGCCTTGGGCAGGTCGATCGTTTGGTCCTGCACCAGGAACTTCATGAACGCGCCGTGCGTGACCACCACGACGTCTCTCCTCCCCCCGTACTCGTGCCCATCACTCCCCTGCAGCTCCTCGACGAGATCCCGCAGCCGTTCCCTGACGGCCCTCGCGCGCGCCGCGACGGAGTCGTCGTCGGCAGCGAAGACGCCCTTCTTCTCGAACCATCCGGCGGCCCCGGTCTGCTGTTGTTGCTCAAGCCCGCCGAAGTCCAACGTCGGGAATTTGGATTTGAGAGCAGCCACCTCCGAGCCGGTGTCGCACGGCAGCGCGCTGCGCTCTTGCAGGTAAGGGTCGATGACGAGGCGCCAGCCCTTGCTGTTGTGGTCCGCGCCGACGAAGCCGACGTATTTCCTATCGATGAAGCTGCCGAACCCCGCGAGCGTGGTCTCCAGCGTGCGCATGAGCGGCGAGGTGAGCACGACCGCGACGGTTTCCGGGGCCGGGAAGCGGGTGCCGGTGGCCAGCGTCGAGGCTTGGGTTAGGCCGAGGATCGTCAGGGCCGGGTCGCGCTGGTCGAAGTTGCCCGAGACGTTGTGTGCCGCCTCGGCGTGGCGGACGATGTAGACCGTGGATGGCGGCGTTACGTAGGGCATCGCGAAGAGCTGAAAGAGATCTGAAAGGCGTGCACTCTACCTAGGTGAGGTGTTCAGGATACGACCGGTGACGATGATTCTGTTAAGGCGGACAGAAACTGGGACATCGTCGTCTCGACTTCGGGAGACGGAGGCCCGGCGAGCCTAATGATGCTGTACACCTCGATTGCCTGCCGGAGGGGGAGGACATCGTCACACGACTCCGTGCAGAACACGCCTCAATACAGCCGTTCTGCACGATGCAATCCCACGAGGCTTTTCGTGGGGGTGTTGCCTGCCTGTCTGTCTTCAAAAATTGCACTTTCGGCTGCTGACAAAACGGAAAACGAATGAAAGGCGCTGGGAATCTGCATGGGACATTTTAGGGGAAAGCACGCAATAACACCACGAGGCGACGCGATCCGGATGGCTAGGGGGGATTGGTTCTAAGAGAGGAAACGCCATCGTAATAGCCTGGGCAAGCCGTGGGGGTTCTCGAATTGTCCTATCAAGAGCCGCTCGCTGGGTGCTCCCAGTGCCTCGACTCACTAGCCTATGAGGTAGGTTGCCTAAAATAGGTAGGCACTACCCAGCAATTCCGTGGCACGGGCAATTGGCCTTCTTCTCCAAATGCATTCATGCCTTCATCAAGCAACATCGTGGGAGCAGCCGTTCCTAGGAAAGGGAGACAGAGGGCATCGTGTGCAGCACGTTCTGAGTTCGGTGATCGGTGAGCGGAAGAAAACTCTTTCGCATTGACTGTGATGCGAGCCGTGGGAGCTGAAGCTGAGGCTCGATTGTGATACCCCACACCCCGCTGCACATCCCGCTCTCAGAACCGAGCAAAGGGGAGAAGAGAATAGTGGGGATAAGCCCCGAAAGTTCTTCCGAATTTCCATCGCAATAGTAGGCGGAGTCAACTCTCGAAAATTTTCTCACCAAATCTCTTGTCTCAATGTCGTTCGCGACACAACCGGAATAGGTAAAACGAGAAGGCCTTCTCCCAAGTTGATAACTACTAGGTACCTAGGTACCTAGCTAAGGTAGGCATTTTCTCACTATGTTATTAGGTACTTGAGCGCAGCATCCTCAAACCAGCCACTCTCCAGCGGGCGACACACCTGCAGGAATCAGCGAGTCCTTCGATCCCTTCCCCTTCAAAAGGGTCGGGTTTGGAGGCCTTTTCTCCCCGACACGTCTTGTGTCGGGATCGAAAAGGAGGTACTGGCCCAAAGGAGAGAGTCGAGTTCTTCTTGACTTTTCGAGATACACAATGCTGCAAGATCAAACATAGGGCCATCATAGTCCGCGCCTGGGGAGATTCCATCTGGAATCGTTTCTACCCAGGCGAGGCTCCAGGAGCACCAACATTCCATTCCAATCACTTTCCATCCTTTTTCCCTTCGCAGACTTTCGAGACATGCTAGATACCTACCTCTACAGACACAGTAAAAGCAGGTTTCAATGGATCGGAGAAGTCCGCACTTAGTCATCTACCTGCAGGACTGGATGGCCGGGTGGGTCGGCCCATGGATCAATGTCGGGTTGCGTCACTGGCCTGTTCAACCTCCGGCTTGTGACAGCTCCCGCGTCACGACGGATATCTCTCGGACTTTCCATCGCCGTGCTGCTGCCCATGTTGTAATGATGAACTATCGCAATAGCAGCCTCAAGTCAATCAAATATCCGGCTTTTGCTGTTGTCTTCTTCCTCGCCCAGCCTCCTACACCTGTGAACCAACAAAATCGACAGTCACGATGTCATCACATCAGAAGCACCCACAGTTCGGCCACTTGCCGTTGAGCACCAGTGGTCCGCTAGAGTGCGCTATCACGGGCACCGCGCTGCTGAACCACCCATTCTTCAACAAGGGCTCCGGCTTCTCCAAACAGGAGCGGAAGGACTTCAGCCTCTCCGGCCTGCTCCCGCAGAGCATCCAGACGCTCGAGCAGCAGGCCAATAGGGCGTACGCGCAGTACTGCAGCCGAGCCGACGACCTCGCCAAAAACACGTTTTTGGCCTCTCTCAAGGAGCAGAATGAAGTGCTCTACTTCCGGGTACGCCATATATCGACCTAAGGCATTCCTTTCTCTCCCTTGTACGATTCATGTGCGAGTGATGAGATCCGCTGCTGACCACGCTCAACCCACCTCACACAGCTGGTGCAAGACCATCTCGCTGAGATGTTCAGCGTGGTGTACACGCCCACGGAAGGCGACGCGATCCAGAACTACTCGCACCTCTTCCGTCGACCAGAGGGCTGTTTCCTCAACGTGCACGACAACGATCGCGTGCATCACGATCTCGCTCAGTGGGGGCGCCCCGAGGATCTCGACTACATTGTCGTAACCGGTACGTTATCTCACCACCATCATCACATCTGCCCCTCCCCATATGATCAAGTACCAGCTGAAGTCTATATCCTCCCTATTCTGCTCTGACCCCAGCAACTTGCCGACGCTAAACCTACGAACCACCACCTATAGACGGAGAAGAGATCCTGGGAATCGGCGATCAAGGTTGCGGCGGCATCCTGATATCCATCGCCAAGCTCGTCCTCACCACCATCTGCGCGGGCATCCATCCGAACCGCACGCTACCCGTCGTCCTCGACTGCGGCACGGACAATGAGGAGCTCCTCTCGGACCCGCTCTACCTCGGCCTGCGCGAGAAACGCGTCAGGGGCGAGCAGTACGACAGGCTGGTGGACCAGTTCGTCACGTCTGCGCGGGAGCTGTTCCCGCGGGCGTACATCCATTTTGAAGACTTCGGGCTCGCCAACGGTCAGTTCTGTTATGCTGCCACCATTCATCCTGCCTACCTGCCTGGCTTCCGACACATTAACTGGACTGCGTACCTAACCTTACTGACATTATCTGCACGCATGCATGCATGCAGCCCGCCGAATCCTCGACACGTACAGGCCGAAAATCCCATGCTTCAACGACGATGTTCAGGGAACGGTAAGCTAGCTACCTGAGCGACCTAACTTAGTTCACTCGGTGGTGGGAGGGGAAAAATCCCTTATCTGATGATGTCTTTCTTGACTGACATTCGGTGTCTCTACCTGCGTACTAACCTACATAGGGATGCGTCACGTTGGCCGCCGTCCTGGCCGGCCTGCACGTGAGCAACCAGAAGATAATCGATCTCCGCATGGTCGTCTTCGGCGCCGGCACGGCTGGCGTCGGCATCGCGGACCAAGTTCGGGATGCCATCGCCACCGAAAGGGGCGTCAGCAAGGAGGAAGCGTCGCAGCAGATCTGGTACGGCAACCACACATCTTCCGGCTTTTTCTTTTCTCTACCTAGCCAAGAGGGGAACGGCATCACACACACATATATACTTGCCTGACCATTGTACGACTAATCGCACGCTGACTAACACGATTGTCGTCGTTAATCATACAGGCTCATCGACAAGCCCGGCCTCCTCACAACCAGCACGCCAACCTCCGCAGCCCAGTCCCGCTTCGCCAAGCCCCGCGAACCCTGGCAAGGCAAACCGACAGACCTGCTGGGCGTCATCAACGCCGTGCACCCCAACGTCATGGTCGGCACCTCGACCGTCCCCGGGGCCTTCACGCGGGACATCGTCGCGGCGATGGCGTCGCACGTCGAGCGGCCCATCATTTTACCCCTGTCGAACCCGACCCGTCTGCACGAGGCCGTGCCCGCAGACCTCCTCGCCTGGACGAACGGCAAGGCGCTCGTCGCTACGGGCTCGCCGTTTGAGCCTGTCAGGGGTCCCTGGGGTGTTGACGGAAAGGAGGTGGAAGTAGAGATCGCGGAGTGCAATAATAGCGTCGTGTTCCCCGGCATAGGGCTCGGAAGCGTGCTGTGTCGCGCCAGCCGGGTGTCGGACGGGATGCTGGTTGCGGCTGTTGAGGCTGTTGCGGGGATGAGTCCTGCTGTTAAGCAGATGCGGCAGATGCAGCAGAACCAGCAAAAGAACACAGAGGGTGACGACGCACCTGACGCTGCAGCAGCTATGGTTACGGCGCCGCTGCTTCCCGGCGTGGAGGTCGTGCGGGACGTGAGCGTCGCCGTCGCCAGGGGCGTCATCAGGGCTGCGGTGAGGGAGGGGCTTGCGACGGAGAAAGAGGAGATTCCTGATGGAGACGACGAAGAACTGGAGGAGTGGATCCGCGAGCAGATGTGGGATCCGGTGTATCGGCCGCTAAGGCTGGTGGAGATGGAGGGGGCGAGCAGGCTAGCGAGGGGAGAGCTGAAGAGAGCTGGGAGTTTGGGGAAGGTGGTGTTTTGATTGCGCGGCTGTTCGTTTGTCGTCTCGTCGGTGAGTTTGGATGAGTGTGTCGTGGATCGGGCCGCGTTATAGTCCGTTCGGCCTGAGGTATTTGCTTGTGTGGTTAATAGCATTGTTCGGGCCCTTCGCTCGATTCTCTCGTGTTTTGATGTTCGGCGTCGTCCCGGATCATCAAAAGCCCGCTCGCTGCCCGTAGTTCCATTTCATGATTCCCCAAGCGTCAAAATCCTTGGAACTTTATGTAGACTCTGAGGAGATGTTGTCTTGGGGTATTGCACGGCGTTCTCTGTAGAACCGCCACCTATTTTTTATATAATTTTTAAATTATTTTATTAATATTTCTCGCATCTCCCCGGCGACCAGCGCTAGAATGATGCAGGTAGGTAAGGTAGTAGGTAAGGGACCTAGGTAGGTAGGTACCAGCAGGCACTCCCGGTTCCCGACGACCAGCGCCGAGAAACAGGTGATCACGCTACGGGCCAGCCGTTACGTGCAACCGCATGCGACCAGCGCATACAGTCGCGGTGCCTGGTAAGTCCCTAGTCCCTATATCTTTAGCTCCCAACGTCCAGCGTCGGTGAAGCCAGTGACTATCTACCTACCTGTAGATACATGACGCGGACCAGCCGAGCATGCATGTATGCTTGGTCCCAAGGTCCCGAGGCAAGGGCCAGCCAGCGACGACCAGCGCTGCAGCAGCCCCATGCAAGCACACAACCGCGACCAGCGCAGCAGAGTGAGCAGAGCGAGCAAGTTCAGAAGGGAGGGGGAGAGCAGAAACCGACAAAAGCATCGCCACCGGCCTAGGAACTTTTGCGGTGATCGCCGCACAGTCCCGACTTGTGGTTGGTCCTGTTCGGGCACCCGTACTTGGGGTTCCGAAGATCACGCCCAGTGCAATACTTCGACGTGTTGCTCCTCGACGCCGTGCTCTTCCTCGACTGGTTCGTGCTGACCTTGCTCGCCGTGTTGACGCCCGAGTTGACCGTCGACGCGCTGTCCGCCCTGTAGGGGTCGGCGCCGAATCCGCCGTACTCGTCGCCGCCGCCCCACTGGTCGACCTGCGCGGCGTACTGTTCGGCCGCCATCGTTACGGCGGCTGGGGTTGGTGGCGAGAGACGAGGACGCCGTCAGTAATGGTTGCAGTTGGCAGGGAGGGAGGGAAGGAGGGAGGGAGTAGCAGTCGTGGGGAGGGAGGGAAGGAGGGAGGGAGTAGCAGTCGTGGGGAGGGGGGAGGTTGGGCTGAGGGTAAGGAGATATGCAGGTAGACAGGCATCTCACCGCCCCTTCGCTCGTCAGCTAGGCGTCTGGCTCCGTGGGCACCCACGAAGTGGTCCTGGACAGCGGTCACGTGTGTATCGTGGCTAGAAGACCCGTCCAAACCGCCAGGATTGTCTTGCATGTACTGCATCCGACCCTGAGCGGCCCTGGAGCGTAGGGCAACGGATAAACAAGAGAACTGTTAGTGGATCATCTCTATGGCACCACTAGTGTGTGTTCGAAGTGGGTGGACAGTATCAGTGGAAGGTTTTACGAACGCAATATGCTTCCGCTCGGTGTCGGTGTGGTAATCAGCGACCTCGATATGCTGCAAGGGGCCGGTCTTCTTCGCCTTGCGGGGGTACTCCTCCTGCTTCTGTTTCCCCTTCCTGGCGGCGCTACCGGCGGCCTGGTCCAGACCCTTGTAGTGCGCGTGCTGGACCATGTCATCCAGAGGGCGGGACTCGTGGCTCAAGCCCTGCCCCGGGTGTCTGGCGAGGTTCTCAAAGTCGTCCGCGAGCTCATCGTAGCCGTAATCCCTGGTCTGGTCCGCGATCCTCTGTCGGTTAGAGGAGATGCTCACGTGGGAGCCGCCGGGAGGGGTGGGATCGCGTGCCGGAGCGTACGTGTACGTCGACTCGTACGAATCCCGAGGCGCGTTGAAGGCCGCGTTGTCGAAACCCGCGGCCCCGGAGCTCGGGTAGGACGCTTGGCCGTCTGAGCTGTGGGTGGAACCCTGTGCGTAGTTTGGATCATAAACCTGCGGCTGAGGAGCATATGGCAGCTGCTGCTGTTGATACGCTGCTGCGGGGACGGCAACCGATGTGGCAGGGGCCGGCACGGTACCAACTGGCTGTTTTGATATACGGTGATGATTAGGAGAGCCCAGATGGAGAGAGAGGGTGGTCTGCATGCTAACAAGGAGAGGGAGGGAAGGACTTGGGTGATTTCTCATAAGCGGAATATTTTGGATAAAGACGCGACAGGAAACGAACTAACCCGAATTGGATGCAGCTCGTGCTCTGAGCCACTGGAAGATTGGTAGCACCTGCAAGTTTTATGGCGGCAAGTCCCGCACACACTGGACTTGGAATGTCTTGAGGAACTAGAAGGCTTGGGTTTCCGACAGGTGCAGTTAGAGGATCGGTGGCCACACTTGCTGCAAGCCATGTTGAGGGCTGGATGGAACGAGAGGCCGAAGCTAGTAAAGGAGTTAGGCGCCGGGAATTATACCAAAGGACCAGCCTATGGTACTGAACAGAAGGAGGTGATGAGGTGGATAGGAGAGGGGGGTAGGAAAACTGAGTTCGATAATGGCGTTCCAGGAAGTCGGGAGGCTTGATACAGACTCGGAGACGGCTTATATACGTCCAGATCACTCAGACGTGCCCCGCGCTACTGTGGGGGACACGCAAACAGATTCCTTCCATGACCACCGATGCCTCGGTCTGGACCTTGTGAGTCGTTCAAACCTCACTTGGATGAGTGACGGCCACATCGGAAGCCTGCAATGACACGCAACAGACTCTCCGCTTAGGGCCGCGCCATGTCGGGAGAGGGCGGCTTCGGCCAGCAGAATGGAATACCATCCTTCCACGATTCCATGACTAGGTAGGCCCCCCCGCCTTGTGAGTGGTTGGGGCTGTCTTCGCTCATGTCTGGGCCGGCCGCGTCGCTAGCCTACTGTTACACTCGGGAGAAAAGAACCGGATCGTGCCGGATGCTAGCGGTCCAGGCGAGGAGGATCGCCTGGGTCGTCGTCGTTGGCAGCCAGCCCCTGGTATGGGCGTAGGAGGAGATACTAGGCTGGGGTGATTAGCCTAGTGGAGTCCAGCTTTGTGTCAGTTTCTCTATTCTAGCCCGGCCTGCGTTGTGAAGCCGTTGATGACAGATCGTTGTAGTGTGGAGCGTACGAGTAGGTTAAATCAAGTTGGCCCGGACACCAAGTGTTAGTGGATGGCCTTTTCGCTCCTGCCGTTCCTGTGCGGGCCTTACGCTCCCGCATCCGCTCCTACGACCATGTCTTGCCCTGCTTGGGGGCGAAATTGCTAGCCAATCCTACGAACTGATCCAGGGATAAACCTAGTGGACTATAGGGGAGCATGTTTGAAAATCTGAGGCGCCTACTAGTAGTCTCTAATCAGTAGGTAGTTGACTACCCAGGTAGGTAGTCCATAGTAGTAACAATAGTGTTGCAAGGCCGAAACACTGTGAGCGGAACCGGCAACAGAATGTCACTCTTGATGTTCCGCAACTGATGTCTCCATTCACTTGAGGAAGGAAATCTCTTCGGTGTATTTTAGGCCTTTATCCTCGTGAGTTGTGTGACGGTAAACATCTGAGTTCGGAAGCTTGGCCACGAGACAAGTGACTGAAGACTCAAGGTGGCGAGGGGTCGATCGAGTGGATCGGATTGGAGAACGAGAGAGGTCTGTGCCGGTGGCCAACATCGCCGACGCTACACCTCAGATTCGGTCACGATCCTGGAAACCTTGTAGGGTAGGGAGGGATTCGCGAGGGATGAATGTTGTTGAACGTTAGTGGGGTGGAAAGGAAGGGTTTGCTAACAAGGTAGGCCCTGCCCGAGGCCGCCCCGCTCAGTCGATCATTTGCGCAATCCGGCGTAGCCCGTCTGTGGCGGCTCTACGCCGCAGCCCGAACTTTCTTAACCGCGCATTCCACTTACGAATACAGCTTGTTGGCTCTCGGGGTTTCGACGTGTGCAAAGCGGGAGACATTGCGGGTCTACATGCTGATTATAACACCTTTGAGGCCGCTCCGCCCTCACTCATCGCCGATGGAGAAACAGCACCACACATCTGTATCACCGCTTCAACAGCAGTAAATTCTTCATGTTATCCCCCGGTTTGACATCCGTGTGTGTGTCAATTGATCAAATGTTGTTAAGCCGTCTGACAAGTGCCTAGTCCTGATCCCACTGACTATCCCGCTTCACCAGCCCCTTACCTATCAACATGAGCTTCAACCGCCTCTACAACAATTCTGAGTCTCCGGGACACCTATCGCCCCCTACCGCCTACACGTAACTTCAAGCGCCCCCTTTCTTCGCCTCCAGAACCTCCCTCAGCTTCCTCTCCTCAGCCATCATCTCCTCCGTCATGAACTCGCTCATGTCCTCCAGCTCCGCCACCCTCCTCACCTCGACATGCCCCTCCTTGAACGGGATCTGCTTCGCCCACTCAAGCGCCTCGTCCGCGTCCTTCGTCTTCAGGATCCACCAGCCCGACACTAGATCGCCGGAGGTGACGCTCGCGTCGAAGGGTCCCTTCTCGACGCGCGTTGTAGTCGTTGCCGGTTTGTTGTTGCTGTTGTCCTCAGAAGAAGACGAAAAGTGCACGCGGTAGCCGTCCTTGGCGCTGGGTAGCAGGCCGTCACCGGACAGAAGCACGCCGGCGGCCGTCAAGCGTGCGTTGAACTTGCCCATGGCTTCGAACATGGCGGAGGGGTCGGGACCGTGGTGGTCCTCGCCAAGGGGAGAGGCTTTGACTAGGATGAAGAAGCGGGGCATGGTTGGTTTTGCTCCTCGCTGTTGCTTGAGAATTCAGGAGGAGCTGAGTATGGTTGGTGTGTTTTTGCGGTGAGAATGTTTGTGTGCGGGCGAGGTTGAGACTTGTGTTGGAGAGAAAGATGTGCAGTGAAAGGTCCTAGAGAGACGTCTGAATGTTTTCGGCGTTGGGGTGGTCGTGTCTTTATAGACCGCCATTCTCTCAGTCTCATGTTAGCTTTTCGTCCGTGTGAGGGGTTTTTCCTACCGACTTTCCAGGCCCGTTGATGCCTGAAGCCTCATTTTCCGTTGTCTTGATGCTAAAAAGCAAGCTACAGAACACTGGTTCCCCGTAAGCGCGGCCCGAACTTCAGCCCGCGAGGGCTTGTGATCTGCAAATGGCTCCAGGCTGCCACTGCAAGCTAATGCATGAGCTGGGGAAGGCTATTGGACGGTTGTTCTGTACGCCTGATGGCCTATAGCTTGCCAAGCTAACCTCATTGCGCGAGACGCGTCGCTGCCTGCTGGGCTTGCAGATTGGATCACTAATCTTTTCCGACACGACTACCACGCGAGATCATGTGCTTGAAGGAGCTGAAACGTCGACAATTGCAATCTTGAGTGGCACGCGGGATTTGTTTGCTCTTGTGCTTATTGTTGCGTCGGCCATTCCGCATGCCTACGACCTAGCTGCCCCCTGCCCACTCCAGGATATCGCCCACCTAAATTTTGGACATTTGGGATAGGAAAGAACGTCTCAACACTTTCCCACAGTGCTTTTAAAATCAATTTTCTTTTCCAAGACGTTCTAATTTTCATTTCCCCGAGCCGTAAGCATTCCCTGATCGTCTTGTAAAAAAAATAAAATAAAAAATAGAGAGCATTTTGAGATCGATTCATGGACCCCATCGAGCGGCTAGGTATATTCCCGTTCTGCTGTTCCATGTCCTTGCCGGGTGGAGTTGAGCTTGAAAAAGCAAACCATCCCTTAAATCCAAACAAGCAAATTCTCTCCGCCCAGTTTGATCTTGCTTTCTGACTCTTTGTACGACGTGACCCCCGAGAAGTCGAGCATGTGGGGACCGATAACTGTGAGAACGAACCGGATTCGTGCTGGTCGTGCTAGTCGTGGTGGCAATTATCGTGGCTTCCTGTGTGACATGAGATGTACTGCTATACGAGCATCTGTTGAGGGTCGAGAGGAAGCATATATGCAGTAGAGAAAGCGCAAAGGATTGGCAGGGCGCGGTACGATTTAATAGGACGGTACTACCTATCCATAAGGAGCTTCTTCTCCATACGTTTGGGAATCTTCACGCTGGTCGTATTCCGTCGCTGTTCAGCAACAGACTCGTACTACTAATACCTAATACCATTCTATTCTTTGCTAGGGTCCGAGCTTAGAATACGGAGCAGATCGGGGACCCGCAAGGAGCCACTCCTCCCTCCCTTCCAAGTCCATGCTCAGGAGAAGAGATTCATGGGGTTGCCGAGGTGCTTACCATACCCAGACAGACAGGCAGACTTTTGACACTCGGGGCTACACCAATCCGCAACGGGCCTTTCGAGTGGGCAACATCCTGCCAGGACACATTGCCCCGAGTCTCGAGCTAAGACCCTGACATTAAAGCCGTCTGTCTATGGATCTCACTCTGGCATGCTCAGGCTTTAGTAACTGAGAAGTCTCCGTGATCTTCAAGGGGCTGATATGTATGACCAATC
The DNA here is from genome assembly GCA_003049485.1 of Ophioceras dolichostomum. Taxonomy (NCBI): domain Eukaryota; kingdom Fungi; phylum Ascomycota; class Sordariomycetes; order Magnaporthales; family Ophioceraceae; genus Ophioceras; species Ophioceras dolichostomum. The sequence continues at coordinate 53,434 of PYST01000071.1, forward strand.
AATGGAACAGTCTTGTCTTCGCATTCCAATCCAATGCTATGGCCACTGCCTCTGGCGCCCTTAAAACTAACGATATGTTACCGGGGTCGCTCTTCGAAGTCCAATCTTCAAGCCTCATTGGATAATCCGGAATGTGGGGAGAGATTCCGTGCCTGTCCCGTCCGACCTCCTCTCCCGGTGCAGTTCAGTCTCCCAGTCCTGAGCGAGTGCCTTGCAGGCTTCACACCCCCTTGTGATCAGATTCTTGGCGTTTCCTTTTATGTCTGCACAAGAGGTGCCAAAGTCCGACCACGGCCTGTGTCCATGCCCTCGAGATTCTGGACGCATTCGAGGCCGTTCGAGGGGGTTTGACAAGACTTGCAGAGCGTCTTCGACTGGCTGGCGTGCATTTGGTATCCTCCTCCCCCTTTAAAGCATCTCCCTATTTGTGCAGGCTGGCTGCAGCACTGGAACTGACGTCCTCGCAGCTAACCAACTGAACACGCTCGAATGATAAATATGCACTCACTCGTCAGCATAACACGCCGGGCTTGGCTCGATACATATGTACATGTACAAAAAAAGGCGATGGCTTGATGGTGGCCTGCATGCATGGGTAGTGACGTGCCAAGGCCGACATGCACAGGCCAGAGGAGCTAGTGCCGTTCTCGAGAGGGAAACCCCGCAAGCAACATCCGAGCACACGGGTCGGCAGGTGGGTTCAGTCTCTCCGCTCGGCCTCTCTTTCATCAATTCCTTCCTCTCTCTCTCTTTCCAGCTGCATCAATCTTTGGTGCATCCGCTGGGCAGGTTGAGTACCAAGGTTCCTCATCATCTTCCGAGCCTCTCACTTCTTCTCCTCGCCAATATTATGAGCTCTCACTTTGCTCCGCGATTGTCGAGAATCATCCATCGTGGAACCTCAAGAACTCCGCTCGGAAGGGACATGATCATCAGCACGGACGCCAGCCCAGCCGGCAAAGCAGAAGAACCAACTCATCAGCGGAGAAACTGCTACGCTGGTCAGAGCTGTCGCGGAGTCGCCCTCCCCCTCCAGTTCGTTCTTCATTGATGATGGGTCCTTGCGAGATCAACAATCCCCCGCACTTTTGACCCTCGGCGCCGAGTGACATGTGAGACGCTACGAGTTCTTCGCTGTTTCTTGATGCTCGCAAAGTCCAAGCGTTTCCCGTACCCGCGACTGCCTCTCTATTTTTGTGTGTTCGTCTGTCATTTTCTCGAGCAAACGAGCGAGCGACGCATGTAAAACATAAGAATGGGGACTGACAGAGCACAGATCGACGGGAAATCCACGTGCTTTTGACCTCGCTCCCACCCGTCGATGGTCGCTTGGTCCAACATCAATGCCAACCAACAACGCCACACCCGAATTCGCCGCTTAATGGGCGGTCGCTCATCAATTCCCGTCCCGTCCCTCCTCCTCAAAGCGGCCATCCTCCCATCCCTCCCATCCCCCCCTCCCGCCCGCCTCAGTTGATCAATTCTCCTCCCTTCCGCTCCTGGATTTTCGGCCGTGCCCGCGTCCGTCCCGCCACCGCCACCAAATTGTCAGAAAGCAGCAAGAGCAGACGAGGGCATCCAGAAACAGACACACACACAGAGAGAGAGAAGAAAAACGAGATTGTCAATGCGTGCAGTTCGCATGCAGTAGCTTCCCTCTGCTTCTTATCCTCGTTGTCGTTCGTGAGGCACGCCAGCAAAAGGCCTTCAGTCGTCAGAACAAACGTTGAACCCTTTTTGTCTGATGTCATGGATCAACCCTGCACGAAACCAATGACCCGTTACCCTAGAACAAATTATCTCGGACACCATCTCGATTCTCGACGAGCGTCGACAAGAGCAGGGGTCTGTTCGTCGTTTTCTCCACCTGTGTCGCACTCTTTTCCCAGCTTTCTTGCTTCGTGCCTCCACGATGCATCACGAACACCTCACGCAGGGACTGTTCATCGCGTCCCTCTTGGCTTCCTGATTCCTTCCCCGAACGCCCCCCTCTTTTTTCGCAAACAAGCAAGCTTGTTCGCTCTCAGACCTCCCTAATGACAGGAGATCTCTGGTTTGGTTTGTCATTTCTTGTCCAAAACCCCCCTGGTTTGGCTGAGAAGCTCAGCCAACCACCGGCCAGCCAGTTCCTCTCTGATGAGAGAGCCGGAACCACTTTCAAGGCTCCCCGAGGCTTAGCCAGCCCAGCTACGTTGTAGCCTCTCCTCTCTCGACAGGGTACCGCAGCCCCGTAATCCATCAAGCCCCCGTTCCATTCATCGATGGACGCCTGCTCCCCAGAAATCGACCCCAGCTCCCTGTCGTTCCAATTTCATCACACCGGTCGCCCGAACTCTAACGATCTCTGGGTAGCAGGGAAAGCAATATCTTGTGCACGTCCCTTTTCGTCCCGTCCCCTGTCTGCCAAACCTGTCAGCCCTTCCTCTTCCTTGTCTTCAGGACTCCATCCTGTCAGTCAGCCATCCATCAACCAACCGAGCCAACCAACCAACCAACCATCTGCACAAAGTAACGAGTCCAATCCCAAGAAGGCAGGGCCATCCACCATCCCCTTCTCCTCCCATGCATGGCATCCGTGCAAGATTTTCTTCACTGCACGGAGCTAGGTACTTTACATAACAAAAACATCAAAGGGTTTACTTGGCAACGGTGCAGAAGAGAGACGAAAGCAATGTGCTCTCATTCTGTCTTCCCGTCCGTCCCTCTCTGTCCGTGTGTCAGTCTGTAGACTCCGTACATATGTCCGTCAGTCGTTGGCGTTCCAGCGTCACCTGAGATGCAATGCCGCTTTCACGTTTCGGCGTGGTGGTGTCGTCTTGAATTTATTTTCCCTCCAGCCGCTTCTGCTGCATGTGTCCTGCAGAAGAGACCTTTGGTCCTCCCGTGTTTGCTCCGGATCGGGTCGCGACACCATCTCTGGTGTTTCTGCGCGGTTCCGGAAGAATTAAAATGAGCTGTTCCCTTCCTCTCTTCCCACTCCCCAGCAGCCATCGAGCGAGCCAGCCAGGCTGTTCGAGCCCTCCTCTCTCCCTTCTCATCGACCGGGAGACTCATCGTCAGCCAGACTCGCTCGTAAGGCGAGACAGCAAGGTGGACACTTTCTCGTCGTCCACACGAAGTGATAAACCGTCATTGCAGCACACCGTGGGGGGTCTTTGCTCTCCATCTACTCTCTTCCCGCACAACTACCACTTCACTTCCCGCCCGCTTATCTCCTCTTTTTATCCGCCGGCAGATATCATCCCATTGCCGTCCACAGTTTTCCTGGGGAAAAAATCCGGGGCTCAAGCAAGCAACACAACAAGTCCATCATGGACTTTTCCGACTATCCGGTCGACCAGCAGAGGCAGGATGCCCTCATGATCACCTCGGTGGTCATGACGGTGCTGGCCGGTAAGTGACGAGAGCTTTGCCCCCGAGATGCGCTTCCTTTTTGCTATGCCTTGCATGTGTCGCTCTCGCGTAGCCGACGCGTCCATGGCCACAACCATCCCCCTGGAGCACATCACTAACGGGGCACTTTGCGACTTTCCCTAGGCCTCATCGTCGTCCTTCGGTGCGTCAGTCGGTTCGTTCTGATCCGCAACCCGGGACCAGACGACTATCTGATGATCGGCGCTCTCGTGAGTCCATTTCTTCTCTCCTCAAGTTGGAACTTCCGTAACATCCGCAATTTGTGATCTCCTGCTAACCTGGCGCGGCATATCGCCGTCCTACCCCCCGGGCCCAGGTGCTCACAGTCGGATATCTGATCGACCTGTTCATCATGAAGGACAACAACATGGGATTTCCGATGGGGTTGCTAACATTGGATAACATGATTGCCTTGCTCAAGGTACGGGTATCACCCGACAAGATCACTATTTTCCCCTCCATCCTCCGATCTCCTTGTGAATCGAAGCCACACGGACTGACACAGCTGCCACATGAAACACAGTGCACGCTCGCGATCGAGGTGATGTACTACGTGATCATCTTCTGCATCAAAAACGCCATCTGCTTCACATATTTACGGTTTGGTACGTGAACCTTCGCCTAAGAAGACTCTCTACCAAGTAGCAGAGCGGACCAACTCCCGCCATGAGATCAAGACCATCTGCTAACTCAGGGAGTTAAAAAATAACCAGCCGTCAACAAGCCATTCCGCTATCTATGCATCGGCACCATCGTCCTGCACTCGGTCTTCTTCGTGATCTGCCTCATCGTCACGCTCGCCCAGTGCCGGCCGCTAGAGTTCTTCTGGGACCTCAAGGGCGAGGTCGTAGGGGGATCATGCATCAACACGACCGCCTTCTTCTACAGTACGCCTTTTCTTTTCCTCCCCCGCCAACATCCCTAGAATACACATGCCACATTACTCCCCCTCCCCCTCCAACAACCACTAATTGATATCATACCTCTCTCTTAAAACAGCAACATCGGGCTTCAACATCATAACAGACATCTGGATCCTCCTCCTCCCCATCCCGACCCTCCGCACGATCCAGCGCCCCGGCCGCGAGCGCATCGCGCTCTTCTGCATCTTCGGCGTGGGCACCTTCGCCGTCGTGGCCTCGATCGTCCGCCTGCACTCGATCCGCGAGTACACGCAGGCGGCCGACCCGTTCCGCGATTCCATCTCTGTCAACCTGTGGTCCATGATCGAGGTCACCATCGCCATCTCGTGCGCGTCCGTGTCCGCCCTGAAGCCGGTGTTCTCCAGAGGTCAGCGCATGCGCACCCGGTCTGCGGCGGCGGCGGGCTCTGGGTCCGGAAGGTCCGGAGAGAGAAGCGGGAACGACGGGACGCAGACGAACGGGAGCTTTAGCAGTCGCTGGAGGAGACATGCGAGGCTGGGCAGCAAGGAGCAGCAGCTTGATATGAGCCTGAACACGACGTCGAGTAGTGGAGGAGGCGCGGACGCTCCTTTCCCTGCTACGGCGCCGCTGCCTCCTATTGGCGGCGGTCCTGGTCCTAGTAGTGGTACTGGACCGTCGGTTTCGTACCCGGGGGCTGCGTATGGCTTCAGTGGACAGCAGCAGCGGAAGAGCGGCGGCGGCGGAAGCGGGAGCCACATGCAGAAAATCACGAAGAAGCAGTCGAGCGGCAGCAGCGGCATATTCCCCCGGAAGAGCGGCAACGGAGACGACCGGATGGGAGAGGCGGCCAGCGAGGAGAGCATGCTGGCGTTCACGGCGCTGAGCCCGCCGCCGCGGCAAAGCCAGACGGAGGAGCAGCTTCAGGGGGCTGTGAGGTATCACCTGGGCAGGGAGGATGTGAGTAGCTCTGGGAGTGTGTTGGTGTTTCAGAAGCATTGAGCGATTATGAAACTCTCGGAAGAAAAGCCGTGGGGAGCGATTGTTGTGTCTTTGTGTCTGCTCGAGGAGTTATGGGATGGGACATATTAAGGACTACCCGGGATGTAGCAGTGCTGTGCGGGCGAGCCAGACAAACCTCGAGATGAAAAGGGGGCGGCTACGAATCTGTTTGAATGGCGTTTTGGGCGACGAGGAGGGCGGCATGCTGTGTGCTGTGGATTGTATTATGTAGTAGCCACTTGACAGTACTCGAATACCACCTTGATACCTACCTAAGTTCCGTACTACCTCACTTGGTCCATTCCCAAGCGATGGTGTCCCTGATGTGCCGTTGTGATGATGGTCTTAGGTCCTTTTCCCGTGTGTAACCCTCAGGCTCCCTAGCAGCTCCAGAACGGTGAAATGTGGTTCTTTTGGTTCCTAAAGCTTCTGTGTGTTCGTGAGCTACGCTACGGCTATTGTCTGTTGTAGGACGAATATTCTAGCCGTGAATCTTGGCTACTCTAAATAATACTTCACTCAGATGGTTTCACCTGTGCTCCAGACTTCCCTAAGTACTCTGTAGAACTTCCATCCACGGAACTGTAGCAGACGCATCACTTCTTGAGAGCTGGACAAGCTGCAATTATTGCATTTCTTTTCCGTTGTGAGGTGCAAAGCGAAGTAATTTTCTAGCGAGTGGAGGCCCGCATACTATCTCTATAGATATGCGGGACGTTAATTCCAAATGGCATTGAAGGCTCTGAGCCAGCTCTTGAGTGACAAAACGAACGACTGACCACGAAGGTTTTTCCCTCTCGATCTACGAGAGCGCTGGTATCAAGATGGGCAAGCAGATAAGTACCTCGTGAGTGCCAGCTCACATTTTTCTGCGAGTAGAAGCAGCTCAGCTGCCGGTTTTGCTTCTCTCTCTCTCTCTCTCTCTCTCTCTCTCTCTCTCTCTCTCTCTCTCTCTCTCTCTCTCTCTCTCTCTCTCTCTCTCTCTCTCTCTCTCTCTCTCTCTCTCTCTCTCTCTCTCTCTCTCTCTCTCTCTCTCNCCCGTCGATCAACGTCGAGACAGTTGAGCACACCGAGAGCATTGCCGCAAACTCCCCCTGCCCTCAACACGTGGGTGAGACCATCGATCGTCGTCCACTGTGCATCCGGCGAGTCTCAGTCCGTCTCCTTTTGCTCCTATGAGCTCGGCTTCGTGCCGCCCTTCGAATCGTTCCGCTTCGGCACCAGTGGCAGACGGCTCGGATCGGGAAACTTAGACAGGTCTTTGGTGAGGTTGAGGAGCCCACCGGAGCTGTCGCTGGCGGGTCTCCGTACGAGCGATCTGAGCCCGAATGGTGCGAGTTGGGTTGGAGTTGGAATTGGAGTCGTTCGAGGCGGGTGAGTCGGGCCGTGTTGAGGGTATTTCGCGGCCGACGCTGGACTCGCGGGAGCTGGTGGACGATGGCTTGCCCTTCTGCTGGGAGGGCTTTCGCTGTGCTGCTGCTGCCTTGGCTATGGTCTTGTCGGTGGCGCGCTGGCGGGCCCAGTCTAGGCGCACGCTCTTCATCTTGCGCGGTATCCTTTCGCCGCGAGACTGACGGTTGATGGGGGACGCTCGATCGGTTTGGACGGAGCCTGGTTGTCATGGTCAGCTACGTAGGCGGGAAGTCATCGGCTCGCCTGTTGGCTAGGGCGGTGGATCGATGTCTAGATAGCATTCATGTCCTCATTCTTTGATGACTTGTTGGATATTTCGCACAGAAGAAACCTCGGTGTGCACCCCGAGGAGGCTCGCGGGACGCGCTGGATGCTAGGGAGATTGGGGGCTTGGGATAGTAAGACTCACCTAGCACCTTGCTGGTATACCAGCCGGTCAGGAAGCTGCTCTTGATCCGGTACCCGGGAGTCTCGGCCTTCTCTTTGGCAAAGAAGTACGGAACGCCAGGCTGTCGGCCATCGTCACCTCGGTCAAGATCCTGCCACATCTCTATGACGCCTCCGAGCGCCTTCTTCTCCCAGAAGAATCCGGCCTCACCCTCAACCCTTCTCCCACCGCCGAGGGCCTCGGCGGTGGTCGGCGTGTCGAGGTCTCTCGCGCCTGTGATGAAGCCCGTGAAGCAGTGGGCGATCTCGTGGCAGAGCGTGACGGCCAGGTGAAAGATGAAGGCCGCCATGTCTCCCGGATGAGCGTCGGCCGCTCCTTCGACGGCCTGTATTCATTCGTTATTTGGTCTGAGAAGTCCTCCCAACTGTCGGAGGGAATACGTCAAGGGCAAACTTACATGCAAGTCCAACTCGATATGTTCGCATGCCACTTGCGGGAGGTAGTGCGAATAAACATCGTCGGTAGTAGGAAGAGCCGAGGCTTTCCAGGTCTTCCGGAAGGTCACGCCGTCTGCCACTGAGACTTCGAGCCTGATGATCGGAAAACCTTGGTGCAGAGCATCGAGGAAGCGCCGGATGTGGGCTCTCAGTTGGGAGAGATCTGTGTCTGTTGCGGGATACGCGAGGGCCACCCCACGCTGTCGGAAGTGGGAGATAATCTTGCGGCCCAGATTCAAGAGAGCCTCAGTGCCCTGCCTGACCCCAGGATCTCGAAAGCGCGTTCGACCACGTTCTCAACCAGCCGAAAGCGGGGATCGGTGTTGGGGAGCTTTGTCCAAGCTCTCTTCGCCGCTTTCTTGACTGCTGCTGGCTTCTCCTCTGCCTTGTGAGTCTGCTTCGCAAGTGGATCTTCCTTAACTTTCTTCTCTTTCATGACGATGAGTCGCTCGTGCGGCTCGGGTTGAGGAAGAGCCACCTTTCCCTTCCCTTTGCCAGGGTTACTCGGGAGAGGGGCATGGCCGCTCGACTGGTGCGTTGAGCTCGACATATTGAAAGCGGGTTGAAGGCGTATGGCATCGCTTGTGTGGACAAAATACGAACTGGGATGGGGAAGATATCGGATAGCTAGGCGAAGCGTGAGTGGCGGTGAGGAACGAAAGGCGGACCTCCGTACCAGCCGGAGACTTGAGAAAGCTGAAGATGATGACAGGATGGTGGCCAAAACATGTGTTCATCGTTGAAGACTCGCTGCTTTTATACTGTCTCTCAAGCCACCTCCAGCGAGCTCGTGTCGTGGAGTCCGGACTGTCGTCGTCAACCGTCAACCAACTTCGTTGGTCGCAGCGTCGACGGCCTCTCCAATAGGCATGCGCCAACCCGGTCACTTCTAGGCCGAGGGGCCGGTTATTCGCCGAAATTTCCCGCCCCATGCGGTCGAGTCAAGAGACGCCGGACCCCGAGGCGGGGCTTGCTATGGGCGGCTACCCTGACCACTCTTACGATCTCTTTCAGACTACATGTGGAGCTACTGACCAGGCTAACAGCGGTAGTAGAGCTGTAAGCGTATCATATGCTGGATAGTCTTCTCCGAAGGAAGGTAATGTCCTAGACGGTATTATAAGTTACAAGTCACGTTACCTTACCTTACCTTGTTCGTTCTATATTTATGAGGACAAAAGTTGTTCATCGATGTTGGCGCGTTCACAGATCAGTGACCACTACCAACGCCGACCTCTCCACAGATCGCCAGTTAAGCAATCGAGGCAGGGTCACCTATTCTCTGTTTATATGAGGACGCTATACAGGGCTCCCCCTCTCAGTAATTACGCTGCTGGGACGATCTGAAGGCAAGGGCCAGGAACGGACTTGCGACGGCCCGCCTCCAGCTTTCACATCACATCCCGCCTGCCACCTCCGCTACCACGTCTCCCCAAGGTTGCTTACACGCCGTCTCTTTTGTTTTATTCTCTCCGCCAGCTATGCTTGGCCCCACGGCCCTCTGTACTCGTCCGAGAACCCGCTCACCCTGAATCAGAGCGCCGGGATGCGGCTTGTATTACAAGTGTACCCACGCCTCCACAGGTAAAGGGTTTGGTTTGCTAGCTACCGCGGCAGGTCACCTGTCGTCCCAACTTATCCTGTATCGTAGTCATTGGGTAGTCGCTAGCACGTCTTATACCCTAGGGAGGTGGAAAGCGCTTGGCGGCGCTTTCAACAGACGTTAAAAATTCATCATCATCATCACCATCAGTCTCTGGCACCACCGCTATGTATGCCATAGGCAGTTATACCATACAAGCATATCCGTGGTAAGGTGTCCGGATGAGGAATCTTACTCAGACCTTACCAAGTTTCCCCTGATGAGTAAGGAGGCCAGCCTTGGCGTTATACCGGCAACTTCCGGCTCGCATCCTCTGCCATGAAGTTAAGCTCGCTTCCCCATTGTACAACCCGAACGTGTAGGACTCGCTGGGTACCGTCATCTGGTAAAACAGGGTGCAGCCTTGCGGGCAGTTATTGGTCATGATGGCCCCCAAAGGCGAAACAAAGAACAATAGGTCCCGAAATAGAGGTGCCACCTTGCCATCTTCAAGATTGGTCGGTACATTCAGCCACAAGCTGGCCACCACATTCGGGTTTGTAAATAACCGACTGCCCACTGGTTCCTCTTTCTGACCTCCCACGTGGGCATTGCGTTGCCTTTGGTCATTGACGATCTTCCTACCATCTCCCTCCCACGCCATATTTTTCCAAAAAAGCAGAGGCTCTCTTCTCTCTTGATAGCCTCATCAGAGGACGAACAGCCCGGCTGACCGATCTTGCCAAAGAAAGGTTGCGGAAACCTGCAGCTGTCCAGCACGCTGTTCAGTAGCTGTCACGGTAGTGCTCTGCACCCTCAGACGCAGGGAGCCGTGGAAGTAACGAACGCCGAGCTCGATCAGCAACTCCGCTTCTATATCGACAAGTATCAACGCAAGTGGAGTATGCACCTAGCCGCCTTGGACTTCGCCCACAACGCTGCCTGGCACTCTGCTCTCGGGATCGCACCGCTGAAGGTCATGACAGGCACGGAGCCCCGCAACCCACTGTCACAGGACCTCCCCACTCCCCAAGAGGAAAACGAACGTGAGAGTCGAGCTCGCGACCTGGTCGCTCAAGCCAAAGCTGTCCAGGACCCGGCCTACGCCAACGCCCTGGCTGCTCAGCAGGCTCAAGAGAAGCAGGCCGACAAGAAGAGACACCCTATGGACTTCGGCGTCGGCGACCTCGTGTTCGTACGCAAGAGAGGCTTCGCCACTGCCGCACCGACAACCCGGCTGGACTCTCAGCATGCTGGTCCTTGGAAGGTGCTGGAAGAAAGAGGCCACAGCTACGTGCTGGAAACTCCGCCTTCGTACCGCGGCTCGCCTCTGTTCCACGCTGACAGCCTGTACAAAGCCCCGACGGACCCGCTGCCACAGCAGCACCAAGAGCCTGAACCCCCTGAGAATATTGACGGAGTTCCTGAGTGGGAGGTCGACGAGATCCTCGCGTCAAGAATCACGGGCCGGGACAAAGTACTACAGTATCAAGCTAGCTGGCAAGGCTGCGATCCGGACGAGGAATGGTACCCAGCAGCCAACTTCAAGAATTCCCCAATGGCGTTGGAGTCGTTTCACAATAAGTATCCAGACGCTGCGGGACCACCTATCAACTTACAGGACTGGATCAGGGCAGCAGCAGAGGACCGCCACGCGAGAAGAAAGACAGTGACAACAAGGCTGAGAGGACCGGAAGCAGGAAAAAGAGGCCTACTCGCCACAAGTAAGCCTTGGGCACCGTCTTACGATACCCGGGCTTGGAGGGGGGTAGTGTAGCGGCTGTGACGGGCCTCAAGACTGAACGGCCCCACGGGCAGCGCCGGTACACGTGCATCGCTCATGTAACCAAGGATCCGCACCATTACGTGACTGAGATTCCGCACCGCATAACCTTTTCTTTGACCTTGACGTGCCTAGTGCTTTGCACAGATTCTTCTCTTTCTCTCTCCATAGAAGAGTCTTCGTTCTAGAGCATCAATACGATGGTTGTTGAATCCTGCGTTCCGTGATCGTGACATAATTATATCATCTTGGCAGCTCTATTACGTTCCGTTCACTGTATTCTCCCATGCGACTATGCAGTAATTTCCTCGGTAAAAGACCTAGGTAGGTAGGTATTGTTCTGTGTAAGTATGCGGTTCTGTAAATCCTACTTTCCCACACCTTGATGTACACTGGCTTGCACCAAGTAACGTCCCCATGTACTTCCTCATATTTTTTGCTACCGACCTTTGTATTTCTCCAGGGTATCTAGGTAATCTGTCTCTTCAAGCGAAGGTGCATACATGTGCATTTAGGCGACCACTATTTCCAGTCTGCAGATGGAGGGTGTGTGACGCAGCAGGGGGAGTGACAGGCATTTGTCTTGGATCATCAGCTCATTACGGCCGTCGCGCCTGCACTCTATCCAGCACACCAGACATTTGAGGACGCTGAGCCTTAGGGTCCAACACTGAGTGCCCGGATACTCCTGCCCTTTCCTCTCGCTCCATTACTCCCTGTCCGTTTCCATTTTCCTCAGTTCCTCCTTCCCGCCTCTCTTGTGCGTCTCGCTCCCTGCCTCGAAGTACATGCCTTCCATCTGTCCCGGACCAAGGCTTTTTTTTTTCCCCGACCATCCGCAGCAAGCCGTTTTGCTCGAAGTTCTCTCCCAAGTTTTCTTTTTGCTCCTCGCCACTTTACACATCTCTCATCGCCACTACAACAGCAGCAACAACAACAACAACAAGCATTGAGGGACAGGAATCCTACCATCAGTGTAAACCTTTCCTTTTTAAAGTAAAGGTACCCGTCAGACGCCCACCATCAATTGGTTTTCAACGAAGTTACCGTCGTCAAGATGCCAGTCACCATACCCGTCTTTCCCGACCGCCGGCCCGCACCCTTCAGACCCAGACACCACCTTTCAACCAGAACTCTAGACCACTGGCTCGGGAGGGTCCTTGAAAACTATTACGCACGTGCCCCGCGTCTGGTCGGGGTAATCTCCGACGGCCTCGTGACCTTACTCGCCCCGCGTTCCTCCCCAACTGGCCGCATGCATAGTTACAGGAATACTCCCCTTGGAGGGATGGTGTTCGCCAGCAGCCAGGGCCTCGTCGGAGCCGCCCTAGAGGCTCACAACAACGAGTGGCACCTTGTGCTACGACCGGACGACGTCTGGCTTGCCATCGTAACGCAGGTCGGCTGCTACTTAAACGGCTGCACTCCCCCGCCCGTGCCCCGCCCGGACTTCATGAGCCCCGGAGATCACGTAACCATCTGGAAGCACAACACACCGGGCGAGGCCTTCGTGGATCGGTTTCACATTGATAATCTTGTTGCGGTGCTACCCGGGTTGGTCTACGACAAACTCAAGCCCCTAGCGTTGGACGGCTGTTTGGGAGGGGCACGCTTCAGCACAAGTAGTTGCCATGACATTTTGACGCTCTCGATCAGCCTTCTTGCCTGGCTCAATGCCTTGTACAGCCCAAGAGATCCCCCGAGCCAGGAGGATAGACGCAAGGACCTCAGGTCGCCCTGTGAAGAGTGGGGGCACAGGACGATGTACCTGAGATCAGTCGCCCGATCCGCTCCAAGCGGGGGGTTTCCATCGGTCAAGCTGGAGGGCACTAAGCGCGACTGGCAGATGCTGCGCGAGCTGCCGCGACGGCTCCGCGAGCTCGGCGACGAACTTGCCATTTGGGCAATTCAGCTCGAGGAGATGCTGCACTGTTTCGAGATCAGCTTCACGGACTATGAGGAGGTGCTTGGGTACTGGCAGCGGGCTGTGCTCGCAGATGGACATCGCAGCTTTCCTCGGTATCTGTCTGGCTGGCTGACGGCGTTCTGCTGGTATGACGGGAGAGGGCAAGCCGTGCCTTCATCCAGGAGGATGCCCGGAAAGAATACTACACCAAACATGGTGGGCATGGGTGGCGTCCCGTCGGGATGGCCGTAGAGCCTTACATGGAAGGGAGGGATCATCGGGTACCCTATCACATCGTGGCCGGAATGGACATTCCAACCGGTGTACTGTCAGCTGAGGTGGACGTGATGGCGGTCGGAAGGGAGGATGCTTCTGGAAACGGAAGTTAGGCTGCTCCCGGCGCCATATTCTGCCCCCGCCCTCCACGATACGCCGCCAGCAAATTCTCCTTTATCGATCCCAGTTTCCGGGGCGACCCAGTCAGGGAGCTCGAGTGTGTCACTCTCGTCTCGGGGTCAGTGGGCGGCGTGGTGCGCAGCGAAGCGGTCGGCCCAACGGTCTCACCCGCGACTGGCTGGTGGTATGTTCGAGGAGATCTGCCACAGCCGTACACAAACGAGAGTGCCAGCGATAGTGAGGATCGGAATTGATTAGTGCATGCCATAGCCAGGAGTGGCTGCCATTTAGTAGCATGTCTTATACAACCCTCGGTCAGACGCGCAGCAGGGCGCGGTACCCACTGCTCCTTTCATTCTTTTCCCACCTAAGTTAGGCAATCGTTGTTTCCTCTCTTACTTCTACGGTCAACCGCCTTGTAGTATTATCTCAGGTGTGTGAGGCCTGTAATGAAGTGTATTGCGATGTGTTATGTAGTGTACTTTGTGCCGCCGCTACCCCCATTTCTCGCTGTAATACGGCGCAAAGCACACACCAGGAGGTCAGAAAATGTAACGAAAATACAATATCTTACATTACAGTGTAGGCTCCGGAGCCTACCTATTTCAGCGTCGTGCACAGTAACGGCCTTGCTGGTTCACAACCGATCCGACCCGTTTTCTCCCCTTCCTATGTCTCCAGTTATGGCTTCTATGATCCTTCGGCGAGCCAGTCCCAGGGACGATGCCACGGCGGATGAATCGGCAACGGCAAGGCGGTCATGAGAGAGGGGGATATGCGGCACGACATTGAAGGGGGCAGGACGCAGTGATGGCGGAGGCTCATTGGCTGGACTTACATGAAGCTGCATCAGAGTGGCTCTTCTCTTACCGCCCGGCGGCACAACGGCGGCCTCCGGTTCAGGGCCCAAGTCTCCTGCACCCGCAACTAGGCGTCCCGACTGCCAGAGCTGCAATAAGAAAAACCGCCCGCCGGAGGGGCACCAGCTCCTACCTTGAAGTATCGACGCGCACAGAACCGCTGAGGGAGAAAGTTGCGTTCAACGTTGCCAATTCCACCAGTGGGTCGGCAGCGGAGCGGTTGATGAGTTGGCAAACATTGGCTTGCATTCTGCAGCGTCTGTGTTCATCCATTTCCCCTCATCACACCAACCCCTCCCTCACGGAACGCGCTGATGCGGTGAGGCCAAGACGGAAAGACAGCCAGTTGATGAGCTCTCAGTCGACACGCCGCGCAATTTGCCATTAATGTATTCAGCTGGACATGGATTCGCCTCGGCCGCTTGGTACCGCAGACATACATGGGAGAGCGGGTCCAGCCCCTCGAGAGAACAAGACAGGGCGAGACTTGGCCTTGCCGAGGCTGTGGGCCAAGACTATATCAAGCCCGCCGTATGGGCATCTTGTCACTATTCGACAGATAATGGAGGGGCTGGGCGCGCGAGACGCTTGCCAATATCACTTCAACGCAAAGATTCGACTCGAGTAGCTGAATAGGTGCAACATCATGCACGAGAAGGATAGCTTGCGTGGCCTCGGGTCCTACCGTCGCTGTTACTGCGATGCTATAGTCCGGTTCCAGGCCGGTCTCATCCACGGCAGCGCGGCAAGGGCGCACGTGCTACTGCGAAAGCGGAAACTCAGAGCCCAGGTGCAGTGAGCCTATCACTTACAAGAGAGAGCGCAGAGGCGAGGGGCATGCAGACGCTCATAAATCTTTCCAGATCGACAGCACGTAAACAGCCCGCATATTGCCGTATAAACTCAGGAAGCGGTGCCTGAGTACTAACTGTCACAATGAAGCAGAGGCCCATGCAGGGTCTCAAGAGCCGCTCGCCAAACCAAAATAGTGGAGTGGAGCTCACCGTAGATCCGGAGCGGGATATATCGACCATTCACAGCCGGGAGGGAGCCGCCTGACCCAGAGTCGCATCTTGGACAGGGTACAGGACGCTAGCGAACGCTGGGCTGGTCCAGCGCTAGCCCCGCGAATACAGGTAGTAATCAAGACGGGGTAATATGTCCCTAGAATTGCAGATTTTCTCACGATACCCTCTGTGCGTGAGGGGAGAAGTCTATATAAAGGGAGAGGGGAGTCCTTCCACTCTAACTGGACCAGACTTCTGAAGGAAGTCCTTTTGAGCCCAAACCACCTTTAATGACCCTTGCGGTTCGTAAAGCTGTCAAACCACTTCCCTGACATGTTCATCATCTCTACAACTCGCCTATGATAGCCAAGCTGACAGAAACTGCGAGGATACATAGACCCATCATCTCATCCCACGATACTTATACTATCTACACACAATGTCTTTCCACCTGTCCGCCGAAGACATCCGTGTCGAGGACCGCCACATCCTCAAGGCCAATCTCCGCAACGTCGAGGGCGAGCTGATCGAGGCGGAGCTCGACCTGAACACCGTCATTGGCAACAACGAGGGTAACATACAACACGAAACCCGACACTCTCTCCGATAAGCAGAGCAATCAACTATCAGAGCCAATTAGCTGATGAACCACTCTTTTGATACATATTCCAGGCCAGTTTGAGTGGGGTGGTGAGGGTGTGTAGCAGAACCTTCCTTGCCCCTGACTTCCTAACCAAACCCAATCAGCGGGCGTCCCTAACACATCAGCGACCAACTTCTAGGCTTCGTCAACTCGGCCAACCCGGACGAGGAGATCGCCTTCTCGCTCGAGGGCGACGACTCCGTCCCCATCCTGCGCGCCTGCCTGGCCGACTCCAGCGGCGAGTGGCACTGGCACGACATCAACCTGGCTGAGCGCATCGGGAACAACGACGGGTCTTTCCACTTTGGCAAGTTCGAACGGTCGACTTCCAAGTTTTCGAAGATCCATTTGCTAACCACATGGGGGCGGCTCCTAAACAGAGTAAAGCCACGTGGATGAAATATGCGGAGACATGACGAGGGGGTGGATGTGTTGGCCTCACTGAAACCATAGCGTCACGATGCCGATTTAAGCCTCAAATACAAAAAATTATTTTACCACCCTCACGTTTTTGGAACATGTCATGTTGGCCTTTCTTTTTGGTAGCGTATAATATGGCCTGCATTCCCTTCCTCCCAAGTAGCTCTGATCAACGTCGCCGAACAATGACTTGCCCATGGCTTGACCTCATGGTAACCTATCTCTGAACCCGGCTCTAGAACAATGGAGATCAAAAGGGCTTTGTTGGCCGGGAATCAAGGTACTGGTCATTGGTCGACTGATCAGTGTCCCGTCCACGAACAAAGAACACGACTTCATTGTTTTCCCAACATCAACAACAACAAAGACATCGCCTTTCCACCACCCACTGCTCGCACATAAATACCTGCCCCCACATCTTCCAGCTAGTCGCAAACACTGGCATCCCGGTCTGGGCCCCAAATATTAACCGACCAAACGATCGAAACACCCAAGTGTATTCCCAAGACGGTTCGCATCGTTCACCCTTTCCTCATCCGAGATGAGGCGAATCTTCATGGAGCGGAAGAACTGGAGGCTGCTGAAGCAGCTCATCGACATCACCCTCGGCCAGCCATCACTTGGCGGGACGGTCCTGGAGGGCGACGGTGGTGCAGGCGGCGCCGGAGAGGTCGCCACGATCGGGAGCGTCCTCTGCCCGACGACACCCGTCGCCCTTATCGGCATGGGATGGGGCGGCGACGGGCCAGATACAGCGATATCACCAGCAGCAGCTGAGACCTCCGGGCTAGTGAAGGCGGTTACAGGGGTGCTCTGGGGAGGTGATTGGATCGGTGGCAGGGAACCTTTCTTCTTTTGACTGTTAATCTTATAATTTAATACATTATGCAATTCCTATCCTCATAATATTCGAGCGGATGCCCGGAAAGCAACCTAGTCTAGGTTGTCTAGGCTGATGGTGGGCAATCGGAAATTCCGTATTCCTTTTCCTTTCCTTGCTTTTTTACTCCTTTGCGCCTCTGCTAAGAGCTCCATATATGCAGGTTGATGTGCCATCGGTCCATTTGGCCTGCAACCCGACTGTGCAAAAGGTAGCCTGAGCTTTTTACGAGACAATCAAGCCGGAGTCCATGATCCGGATGTGAGAGGACTGTCGAGGGCCGATATATCTCCCACGCCCAGGCCGTGCAATGCCACTTCGTTCTCCTGTCCTCTTCCGCCGGTCTAGGCCCGGCATTGAATGTATCGGTGGCGTCAGCAGGGGTTCTTGAAGACGATGACGCAGAACGGACTGGTCAAGTACGTAGGTAAATATTTGGACCCAAGAAGTTCGCAAATCATGGTCGCTTTAGTGAACGCTAATTAGGTTTACCCATACAGGTGTTGATCCAGGCTGCTTGACGGACACAATCTATGACATGCGGTGATCACCTGCTATCCGTCTAATATAGATATCTCCCCCCCCCCCCCCCCCC
>PYST01000071.1:71121-133433 GCA_003049485.1 Ophioceras dolichostomum
CCCCCCCCCGGCCTCGTGGGCAGATTCTCCCCGCCCTTCGTCCTCGATCAAGCTAGTTTAACAATGGAAAGTCACACAAGGACGTACACATCTCTTCCTACCAAGACTACGATCGCAATGACCACCACCGAGGTGACGCCCGTGTACCGCCGTCCATCATATGTATCACTATATATTCTCGCCCGCGGTCTCCTTAGGGTCGCCGTCACGCACATGCCTTTCTTCGCCATCGTCATCTTCGAACGCTCGGTATGGGAGGTCATCTTCTACCTCCAACCGTTGAGACTCCTGCTGTCAAAATCGATAGCCTGATAACGTGAGGAACGGGAGGAAGCCAGCTCTAGCTTGGGACCAGACTGCTAAGGAGTGACTTGTCCTCTAGATCTAGCTAGAGAATGTGATGCTCAGAAGAGCTCCATATATACACGAGTAAAGAACTGTAGAATCTTCTAGAACTGTGTTACAAATAGTAAAGGCAGTTCTAGAAGAGACGAATTCTGACTTATGTGATAGAAGAAGATAGAAGACAGTAGAAGCTGATAGAAGGTCATGTAGAATAGTGGAAGCGTATTGCCACAATCAGGTTCTCCATTCTTGACACCTGCTCTACCTCTATGCGGACAACAGCGACCCGGCGTACTGGCCGCCGTACGCCGGTCTTACCGCCACCGCCCTCGATGCCGTCGAAGTTGTCGCGTGCGACGTTGCCCCGGATCTGCTCTTCGTCTTCATCCGAAGCTATTGGCTCCTCAGAACCTCCGTGATTGTGATGACGGCTCTCCAGCTCCTCAAGCCACTGATCTCGGGGCTTTTCGAATATCAGAAGGAGCCGGCGAGCTTCATTGCTCACGGGACCGGAAGGCTTGCCCCCACACGGGTCGCTGAGAGGAGGAGCTGTCACGGAGAACGTGCGTGGGAGGAGGAGGAAGAAGAGGAGAGGAGGAGGGGGGCGAGGAACCCGTCTTTACACCACAAGACGAAGAATATTACGAAGAGCTTGCGTAGGAGGAAGAAGAAGAACTACCGTACGCTCTCTTCGGGTGATGGCGCGGGGTGCGAGTTCATTTTGTTTAGAAGTGTCTCGGGAGCGTATGGCAAGTTGATCCTCTTGCCTGCCCTTTGTAATATCAAAATCCAAATCCGAGCCGCAACGACAGCAATTGATTCTCTTTGTATATATATAAAGTATCGCAAAAGAATATCGCAAAATTCGAAATTCTCAGCAATTCCAAGTCCTAAACGTATCCCTTTTCTGCCATCGAAGACTGCCTAGCCTCGACGTTCAGGGGTTCAGGGGTCATCAGCCAGAGGGAAGTCCGAGTTCATTGGCCGACGAACGCACGGGCCACATCCCCCTCAACAAAACATTTCAGTTGAACCAGCAGTCAGCATCAAGAATGAGTATTTCTAAAACCTCTCCTGGAAGTTAGGCATAGACACACATGCCGGACGGGAAAGTCCTTGGGGACAGATACATGTGAAAGAAACTCGCGGCAGGACCTTAGAATCAAGACGCAAAATAATGGCGTACACACAGAAGCCTTGGCTGAACAAGCTCTGGCTGACCTGGTTCAGCCTCAACATCATCGTCATTTTGCGTTCGTAACTACCCCCTTTCCCACCCTCACTCACGTACACTCTTGTCGTATACCTACCTACTTACTGATCACCCTCATACCCCTGACCCGACTGCAGTCGTCGACGCAGTCCCCTTCTACCCAAAATCACTCTTCCTCCATCCCGACAGCCCACTGCACTTCCTACAGCGGATCCACACCTTCTACGTGGCCCAGTACAACGACCCGATCGTTCAGTGGGACTTCGCCTCGGGGGGATCCCCCTGGATGGCATGGACTCGCCTTTTCTCGATCGTCGAGCTGGCGCTGCAGTTCCCCACCGCCGTGTACGGCGTGTACCTTCTCGGCGGGTTCGGGGGAACGAAGAAGCAGCAGACGTCCGGGAGGGATGAGCTGCTGTTCTTGGTTTATGCCGCCGAGACGGCGTTCACCACGCTCGTGTGCCTGCATAGCATCCTGTACTGGAATCCCGAGGTCTACTCGCCCGCGGTGAAGAACACCTTCATGTTCCAGATTTATGGGCCGTGGCTTGCTATTCGTGAGTGTTTTTTTTGGCCTTCCTTTCCGGCCTGTTCTTCCCTAGCGTTTGTCTCCGAGATTAGTGAGGGCGTCTGGTCAAGAGACTCAGATAACTAACCGTGCGTCCACCTTATAAGCATCGGCCATGTTCGTGGACATGTATCTCCGGCTGTACAGCCGCTTGGGTCCCCTGGACTCGGCGAAGAAGACTCAGTAGGGTAAGGGAGATAGAGCGTCTGGACGAGTGATGGGTTACCGCAGATCCGTCATCGGACTTTTGAGAGCAATGGATATAGAGCGATATGGCATGGAAAGTAGAACGCGCAAAAAAAGAAGACCGGTTGTGTTACACAGATAGTCGAAACATTTTGGTATCGCCGGCTATCGCGCCGGGATAGGTATCCAAGAACGCCAGGAAACTCAAGGATCTATCCTTAGGGGGACGCACTTCGCCGAGATCTTTAGGGGAATAGCGCTAATACAAGAAAGGCAAAAAAGAAAAGGAAGGCGAC
Source organism: Ophioceras dolichostomum (assembly GCA_003049485.1). Lineage (NCBI taxonomy): Eukaryota > Fungi > Ascomycota > Sordariomycetes > Magnaporthales > Ophioceraceae > Ophioceras > Ophioceras dolichostomum. The sequence goes on from PYST01000071.1 coordinate 73,730, forward strand.
ATCATCAAGCTAACCTTTCCCCCACACAACGGAGACTGAAACCTTGAAACCGAAGAAACAGATTAGACCTCCTCCTCCTCCTCCCTAATCCATCGCCCGCTTCTGCGGCGCCATCCCCCACCCATTGCCCACCCCATTCAGCCCATACCCCAACGGCGTCGCCCCCCCCAACGACCTGCCCCTCATCCTCCTCGGCAGCACGTACCCGAAGAAGTACATGCTCGCGAATATCGCGCCCGCCAGGAAGCTCGCGAACCCGTAGAACACCGTGCTCGCGTATATGTGCCCTCCCATGCCCTGCCACTGCACGTGGCCCTCAGTCTTGGGCAGGCTCGGCGTGGGAAACCACCTCACCGAAAAACTGAGCGGTAAAGGGTCGCCTATCACCAGCCTCTTCGTCTGCGAGCCGGCCATGTGGCTGAGCGGGCTGGTGGAGTACGCGGCGCCGGAGTCGAGGACGCCGCTGTCGTGCGGGTGGATGTGATGTTTGGGGACCGAGTGCAGGAGCACGTTCATGTGCGTGCTGATGTGCATGTGGCTGAGCTGCAGGGTGCCGGCGAGGGCGAAGACCAAGGGCACGTACTCCATCACGAACGGCTTGTCGCCCACGGTCTGGGCGTGCGGCCACGCGCGGGAGGGCAGGCGGCAGGCGAGGGGCGCGTCGGCGTGGATGTAGAACTCGAGGAGGTGGAAGAAGGGGTCGGACACCTCGGCGATGGTGCAGTTCTGCTCGGTCTCGATGCCGTAGTGGAACTCGAGCGGCTTGGAGGTCTCGTTGCAGGTCGGGAAGGGGATCCATTGGAGCTCGTGGTTGGCTAGTTCGATGTGCTCGCCGGTTTCTCTGTGGTGTTGAGGAAAACAGGAGCGAGCGTTAGCGGAAGCTTCTGGGCGAGGTGCGCGTTCGTCAAGAGGCTGCTGGCCTGGGTCGGTCTGGAGGGTGCTTTGCGCCGCGCTAAGGCTTTGCGACGGCTTGCGCAAAGGAGGAAGGGATGCTGGAGACCGGCATGCCAAAAACGAAAGGTCTCGTTGATATCCTCGAAGTTAGGAGAAGGAGAAGGGCAGAACCGGGCGACGCGACTTACGAGCTCCTGTTCAAGCACTCCACGGCGATAGGGGCGCCATAGTGATATGAAGGCAGCGACTCAGCAGCTGTTCGAGGAGTCGCAAGGAGTAATAGCAGCCAGGGTAGCTTCGCGAGGAGCGACCGCCGTCTTGATCTTGATGGAGCCATTGCCGTCCAAACTCTGCACCGTTCAGAAAGGTCGTAAAAAAGCCAACGGGCACTCGCTATGGCCTGTCAAGCATTATCCGGTCGTTCCTGGAAGATGCCGCGGATGCAGGGATATCTGGCGGCGCGCAAACAGTCTTTTGACTGATCGCTTCGACATCGACGTGGCCATGTGGTAGGGAGCCAGCAAAAGCCGGAAACAACAATTCTTCAGGGGCACAATCTTATCACCACGTGACAATCTGTAGGGGTAAATGGAAATGGCCCAGACGCCGTTCCCATCTCATCGAGATCGGCCCCAAACAAAACAAGAAAGAATTGAATAACACCAGTCTGTAACAATTAAGCAGTCCGATTTGCAACTGTTTGCTCTTGTTGGACGAAAGTACTTCGTTCCGCGACTAACTAGCCTCTAGGTAATCCTGTGAGCCTCGAAGTAATTCAGTGAAGAGCTCCACGCAAGTGCGTTGCGACCTCATCACATCCCATACATCAATACTCCATCCCTCACTCACTCACTCCACCCTCTTCCTCCCGCTCGACACATTATAAGCCCCCTTCAAAGCCCACGGCTTCCCCCCGTACTTCTCCTCCAGGTGCTTCCGGAACAGCGCCTCGACCTCCTCCTTGGGGTGCGCCTTCCGCGTCTCCTCGTCCCAGCGCGCGTTCATGGCCAGGTCGACGACGAACCCGAAGATACCCAGGTAGTCCTCGGGGCTCTGGATGAGAAGTTCCCCGGACACGGTCTCCACGCGGACGTCCGTGAGGCCGTGCTTCTCGGTCAGGTTCTGCGCGATCCAGGACGCGTCCGAGTAGTCGCCCATGTCGTGCAGCTGCTTCGGCCAGGGGGGAAAGGGCGCGTCGAAGGGGAAGGAGGCGAAGGCAGTTTTGAAGTCCGCCTCGAAGGGGATGGTGGCGCCTGTGGGGGTTGTGAAGGCGAGGGTGCCACCGGGTTTGAGGACGCGGATACAGTCTGTGATGATGTTTGGTGTGTGTTAGTGGGGGATGGTTGGCGTGTTCGGGGGCGAGCTGGTCGGGTTTATGGTCTCCCTGGGCTTCCTTGTTCTGCATCGGATGAGGGTTCTCTGTTTCTTTCTCGACAACTTACCCTTCAGGGCGCTCTCCGGGTTGGGGAAGATGTGGAATCCTAGGTTCGATGTGACGTGGGTGAAGCTCGCGTCCGGGAAGTCCGTTTTCTGCCGCAGTCTCCGAGAGGATGGGGCCTCTATTAGCTAACTTTTTCCTTTTTCTTATCTAGCCTCTGCGATCAGGTCTGAACGGGGGCATAGACCAGCGACACTCACCTGCGCATCGAGCACCTTGGCCTCAACATTAATCCATTCCTCCCTCGGGATTCTGTTCTGCACGACCTGCACCTGCTGGGCTGCGTTGTCCGCGCACAGAATGCTGCTCTTCTCCAGCACGTCACGAGGCACTGTGACCTGGATCAGATCGGCGACGACGCCGGTTCCGCAGGCGTGGTCCAGGAGGGTGAACGGCTCGGTTCTGGTGGCATCCAGCCCGATGCGCCGCAGCATGATGCCCGCGGCCGTCCCCGGGACCCGACGTGCGTTTTCGATAGCCCTGGCCTCCCATGTCTCCTCTTTTGAGCCGTTGTTGGTGTACGACTTCTTGGCGTTCTTGAAGAAGTCGTCGAAGGCGGCGTTGAGCTTTGAGGAGGTCATTTTGGGCAAAATGAATCCTTTTGGGTGGTATTCAAGCTAATGGAAGGACAAGACTGGACGAAATGGCTATGCTACAGCGGGTTTTAGGGAGGATGTGCAATGCTTGTTACGGAGACACCTCGAGGTATTTTGCTCTAGGGTGGCTATTCAGTCTCCTGCTTTATATATCCCCGTCTAGCCAGATCCCACTACTAGGACTACCACACACATACACGATGACTACGCATTTCTGCCTTGCAAGAGTGCTTTGCGAGGATTTGAGTGGGATTCACCTTGGATGTTGAGGAGATTCCACACCTATCGTAAGCATGGCAGTCAGAAAGTTCCCGAAAAGTGCCCGGAGCACCCATACAAACCACCTTAATGATGATCACTCTGTACACCGCAATCCATCAAGGTACCGCCACACAGCTAGGGAGGTAACATACTCCGCACAAGGTTTCTAAACGCGTCTCGGGAGCTATATGCGGACTCCGCTCATAGGTCTTCCAAATCCCCGCTTGGTAGGTGTATAGCAGCCTCGAGTTCGGGATCGTCGGTGGTGGGCCTACCTTGAGCTAGGGTCGTCAGTACTGCGAGAACGCAAGCGCCGAGAAGAGGCAGTCAAGCGGCCATGCCTCACCAGACTGCAGAGAAAGTTTGATGGTTCTGGGACAAACATATTCGAATCACCCTGCGTTGTCCTTGTGTGCGCTATCTAGGTAGCCTAGTGTTACAGAGAAAAAAAGACAGATACAAAGGGAAAAACACTATGCAAAAAACTCCATGTCAGCTACCTATCCCACAGCTTGTCATTCTTTTGACCACAAAAAAGCCGACATCCAAGCCAATCTGCGTCGTGCGTGCCTATTCTACAGATACTTCTTCTCCGTGCTAGAAGGGAGGGGGACCGAATCATCACGGATACGTTCTTGTCGCCCTCTAAAGCTCCTGGTTATCCCAAAGCGAGGCGGTACCAGCACCAGCAGCAGCCGGGGAGTCTGAGTCGACAGCGAACTTCTTGCCCCATGGGCCGAAGAACTCGGCAAACGTCTGGTTGAGCAGCTCCTCGGACAGGCGCATGTGTTCCCCGGGCGCGGTGCGGAACTTGAGCCCGCCCTTGAAGTCCAGCTCGCGCAGGCCGATCCAGTCCTCTGTGTACAGCTTCCTCGCGCGCAGGGGTATCACCTCGGTGCCGTTGACCTCCTCGAACCACGAGCTCTCCTTGGGAATCACGGTCGTGTCCTCGTCGAAGACGAACATGGCCAGGTTCGTCAGGGAAGCCAGGTTGCGCTTGTAGGTCGGGTTCTTCAGCTCGCGCTCGTTGTTGATGTCCGCCAGGAAGTTGGACGCCTCGAGGTAGCGGTCGTAGTTGGAGGCCGGGTCGCGGAAGTACTGCGCGGGCACCAGGCGGGACTGGACGAACTGCGAGAACGTTCCCGACCTGAGCAGAGCCATGGCGCCCTTGCAGAGGAAGTCCGTGTCGCCGCAGGCGCGGAACTCGACGATGCCGTTGTGCTGCGCGCCGAAGGTCACGAGGTTTCGTACCGGGGGGTTGTTGCACCGCTCGACGTACGCGCGAAGGAACTGCCCGCCCTGGCTGAAGCCGAGGGCGTCGATGGCGGGCGCGGTGGAGAGGATCGGGTGCGCGGCGATGTCGGCGCACGCCTTGGCAACCTGCTCCGTGAGGTTGCCGAAGAAGGTCGCGCTGCGGTCCTGCGAGGCGTTCTCGTCCATGCGCACAAGGTAGACGAGTGTGCCCGGGTTGGCGGACTCGACGAGGCTGGCGACCTGCCTGAGGCCCGATGCGGAGAAGTCATCGCCGAGACCTGTGGTAGGAAAGAAGAGAGCAAGTTAGTCTGCTTAGGAGCTCCGGTTCAAATGGCACAAAACCCGGACCGTCCGAAGCTAGGGCGGCAATTAGTATGCATGAATGGAATTGGGTGCTCACCGTGCCAGATCACCACTGGGAGAGGGGTATCGTCATCATCATCATCGTCGCGCAACGGCTTCTGCCCGGCAGAAGCCAACGATGAGAAGACGACGGACCCGAGAGTGATGAGAAGCTTTACCTGCCGTAACAGCGCCATGTCGAAGTCCCGGGTTCAATCGATCGATGCGACAACGAATCTGTTTGGAGATGGAATCATTTGTGGAGGAGGGGAGGAAGGCGAGGTGTGCTCACCAGTCCATCCTCATCAGCCCTGGGGCCTCGCAACGGCATCCCGCCAGTGGCTGTGTGTTACGGCGCCTAAAAGCCCGGGCTCCACACCAGCTACTGAAAGCTCCAGCTGTGGTGACGTTATGTAATCATGAAGCTCCGCCGACGTCAGCTCCACTACCAAATTTCTCCGTGCCCGAAGTTCTCGTCCATCTGAGCTTCAATCTTCTCCCAGTTCACCAGTGCTCTAAAGCAGCAGGATCAAGAAGAAAACGGTCGCGTTCTGGTCTTATTACAATTATTAATGTTAATGTGCTAAAGGTAAGCTGATTCTCTTTTCTTTTCCCCTTTTCTTCCTATCCCCTCTTTTTTTCTACCCTCCAAACACACAAAACTCCTCGCAAACGAGCAAAAATGATGATATCTTTCACCCCAAATATGTTTCAAGACGGGATTGACAGAGCACACTAGCTCCAATGAAACCGAAAACTCCCACTGAAGAACTTGCTCATACTCCCGACTCTCTTTGCATTACAAAGTGTATGATGGCGAGTTTGTGCTGACGACTCCAAGAATACAGACTGTCGGGTGTCAGACACCCTCCATTCCCCAGTTTGGTGAGTGACCTTGGGTTGTCCCAACATGGACTTTACCAGGATAGAGCCCTCTTCTTTGACGGGCAGCTATCTTTAACCTGGATGGACATCACTCGGTCTTATTAGTACAATGCTTTTTGTCGTTTGCAGGCGCTGGCTGTTTGTTCTGTTCGTTTGTTTATTGATCGCTCATGGAGGTGATGGGATTTTCAGATTTTTTTTCTTGCTATCTACCTCTAGGTACAGGGGAGGTGGTAGGTAGGTAGGGAAGGCGGAAGGAAATGGAAGAAATTCTCTCAGATATTTCAAACCTTCTTGCAAAGCTTCGTGCCGTACTCGATCACCTCCCAGTCCTCGGTCCCGGGCGTCGCGATGGCGTAGAGAACGCCCTTAGGATCCCACTTCTGCCGAATGGTCTTGAGCTTGGGGTACGCAGAGCCCCAGAAGTGGCTCTGCCAGTTGTCCTGGTATGGATCGGCCTAAGGTAGGTGGTTGACACTCCCGCGTTAGCTCTTTTCTCCCTTTCATGTGGTGCTTTGTGTGTGTCTGCTGATGACAAGGCACCGTGGGGAGGGAATTTTTCTTACCTCGTTCACATATGTGCAACCACTATTGCTGGCTCCTCTGAGAGCAGCATCCTGGGTGAAGGTGAGGACGTTCTGCAGGTCCGCCTTCTCCGCGATGGAGGCTCCGATAGGCACGGGCAGGATGGAGATGATGAAGTCCGTCGCGTTGCGCCAGGCCGGGTGGGTGGCGCTGTTGGCGACTGGCACGCCGTAGCCGGGGTTGAACAAGTGGCCCACCATCAGGCCGATCAGGTCCGACCTGGGCGTGTACACCGTCTTGAAGGCCTCGATGATCTGGTCGTTGCGGTTGGCCACGTCGTCGTGGTTGAACATCCAGCCGCCGGTCAGCGCAGACCCGGGCGCCTCGGGCTCGAAGAGGTCGGTGTACAGGCTGTAGAAGGTCGAGAACTGCTTGATACTGAACTCGTGGGGGATGTTCTTCGCCTGCAGCTCGTTGAGCATCGGCTGGAGGATGGCCTGCAGCTCGGCCTTAGTCTTGTCGATGGCGACGAACGGCCGGACCCGGAAGAGCTGGGGCTGGAAGATCTCGAAGTAGACATACAGCCCGCTGTCGACGAAGTGGTTGGACCACTTGTGGAACGTCTTGATGCCGTCCCACCAGACATTCAGGTCCGAGGTGTGCGTCGCGTTGATGTACAGAATGGCGCCAGAGGCCTTCACGTCGACGTACGACTTCATCGTCACCGACAGGATGACGGCGTACGTCGCTGGGCCGCCGCCCTTCAGCGCCCAGTACAGGTCCGCGTTCTTCGCTTCGTTGGCCGTGACGTACTCGCCACTCGTCGTGATTACCTCAAAGGCGAGAACATTGTCGGCAGCTGGTGGCGGTAGTAGTTCCGGGTTAGTATCGAGCTCTACGCACTTCTCTCGCTCTTCCGCTCCGATGATCAGAGACGGCTTGATGTGAACTTACAGAAGCCCTTGAGCGTGGTCCACGGGCCGTGTCCACCGCCCTGAACGAACCCCCCGGTGATTCCCACAGTCTGTGTCTCGCATTGTCAGCGCCTGTCCAGGCCTTGTTTTTCTTGTTTCTCGAGTGAGATCTTTGATGTTTTGGACGTACCGGGCACTCTCCAGTTACGACGACCTGTGGTGGGTTCTGGGCATTCGCCTTAGCAAGAATGTCGAAGGCCTGGATGCCAGCGCCGAGCTTGACGGCCCTGCCCTTATAGGTCCCAGGGCCGGCGTAGGTCTTGATCCACTCGACCGACTGGAAGCTGTGGGTGTTGATGACGAGGGACCCCCAGCCGACACTGCGGCCGATGAAGTCGTGGCCAGTGTTGCGGATCACGAGCCGCAAGTTCTTTTTCCTGGCAAAGTCGATTCCGGCCTTGACGTGCTCCTTCTTAGTGGCCATGATGACATATATGCCATAGTAGCCGAGGGTGCAGGTGTCAGCCGGGTTTGCCGTTGGCCGGCAAGTGTCGTTGGTGAAGTACGTCCACAACCCAGCCGCCGGTTTCTCGACGCTAGCGAAGGGTTGTTTCTGTCAGTTTCTCGTTCGATAACCTGCGTTTCTCTGTTCTCTTGGAGGTTAAATGAGCGCTGCTTACGTCCACTGCTCGCCAGCAAAGTTCGCCGTCGCGTCCGCACATCCCGCGGCATTGTACGTCGAGACCGTGCCGAGCGGTCCGTTGAAGGTGGTGTGACAGGGGGCTCCGGGCGGGATGTGGACCTTCAGGTTGCCGTTCACGGAGGTGTTCAGGGCCTTCCACTCGGTGGTCGACGGCCAGCAGGACTGCCCGATGTAGCATTTACAGGCATATTTCTTCCCGCCGAAGCTCGTAGCGATCAGATCAGCCGTGTCGGCAAAGTTGAGCGTCACGTCAGAGACGACGGCACTCTCGGCTGCTGCGGCCTCTTGAGGCTGTGGCCTAGCTACCGCTGCCCCCACGAGGAGGGCGGCAGCCGTGAGGAAGTAGCCGCGCATGTCTTTGCCCTGGTGATGACCTTGGGATTTCCGTGGAAGCGAGCGATCTGCCGCTATGGAATGAAATGACACGGGAAGAGGCGAAGCGGAAGATAGAGTTGACCCATGGACCGAACCGGCCAAACGCGAGGGAGGGCGGCGCTCATCATCATTTATTTGTATTCCGTTGTCTCCCAATGTTTCTCGTACCTAGGTTGGTAGGCTGGCAGGTAGGCAGGCATGGCCGCCGCTTCCGGCGAGAAAGGGAACAACGGCTTTGCCAGTCTGCTTGGTTACCTGGTTGACAATAGATGTCGAGCTTCTGTCCTCCCCCCTTCTCCCTCTCCTTTCGTTGATTTGGTAATGCCCTGGACCTGGTAATTGTTACGCCAACACTCGGCGGCAGGACCCCCCACAAGAACAAGAACAGCACATGGGAGGTTGAGCAAGCAATTCATCGGAGCTCCAAGCATCTCCAGGGCACAGCAACGCGGAAATGCAACCCGGACAGGCCAGAAGTGGATGGGTAGGCGCATGGAATAATCTTGCGAACCAAAGTTTCCAGACCGGCGACGAGAGCGCCAGCTCAGCTAGGAAATAGCGCCGCTCCTGAGCCCAGGAACAAGAATTCTGACCGGGCAATGCGGGCATGCAACTCCAACTTCTCCAAGCTGTCCATTACCCCAAAGGAGCAGGTATTTCAGGATGTCCTCCTCTTTCTCCGCGCCTGCCACCTCAGTGTCTTGCGTATTTTACCCAGCTCATCCTTGCACTTTGTCCGGGGTGGTCGTGTCCGATGTCCGGGGCACACCTCCTTCGCGGGGAAGAGACGCGGGCGAGCTAGGCAAGACACGCGCATAAACATCGAGGATCCCGTGATGCTATTTTGAGCAATGCGTACGTCTTTGGGCGTGTGCTACCTACCATGTATGGACGGATTGGTCTGTCTTTACGTTGACTGTACATCCAACCCCGCCCAGCACGCCGCTGCAGAGCGACGGGGTAAGCACGTTGGAAGGTTGGGGCAGGCAGGGAATTTGACGATCTCCTCTCTACCCCTCGCACTTGGCTTGCGGACCAACACCGCATACGGACTTGACGAAATACACTGTCGAGGGGAATGCAGATTTGGCAAGCAAATTATTGGCAGTGGCCTAATGATCGCCCGATTCTGGAGGACTAGCGGACTTCCTCCACGATCGCGGGGGGATTGGCGGCTACCAACGACCTCTCATCGGGAGCTTAGCGAGGGGGACGGGCAGGGGCCGAACCGAGATGGTGTCATCAATTACCCCCCAATCTTCCCGTTACCGGTCGTGAACGCACATACTGTTACCCATCCACGCCGCCTCACCTTCAGTCCTTTCATATTGTTTACCAGTTATCTCATACCTTGCCGCCGTTTGCCTATTCTTGGAAATTTGAAGGCGGCGACACGCGGCGGAGAAATTCCATTTTCAAGGAGATATCGACATGTAGGTCGTAGAATTCCCGCGCTCAAGCCTCCTCCAACTGATGAGCTGCCATTGAACCTTTCGTGTCCCCTCCCTCCCCTGCCTCCGGACACCGGACTGCAACTTTCATCTTTCCATTGGACATTCAGCACAGAAAAGCGCATGATTCTAATATTCCAGCGCGACAAAATCTGCATGAGGAAGACAGACACACTTACACACACACACCAACACATCCCACCCCGGTCAGCTACTCGCAGCGAATCTTCCTGACGAATTCCTCACCAATTCCGAGCAGCTGCAACGACCCCTGCCGTCCACTGATGATTGGCCGTACCGCTCATCGACGTTACGCGGTCGTGCAGGAAATGTGAATGGAGGCTTGTTCTACATGCACAACGTAAAAGCATGCAGAAGTAAAAAGGGAAGCCAGCGAGCGAGCGGACGGACCTGGCCTTTTCCGACCGACTCAGGCCTCCCCCCATGTGGGTTTATTGGCCGGACGTCGACGCCGACGACCCGGGACAGCCGGGCGGAGAGGCGGTACTTTCGAATGGGAGAACAAGAGATAGACAGAGAAAGGCAGGGGAGCCCAACTGCCGAGAAGAGGGAGAGGGAATGGATCTGTTTGTTCTCTCGATGTTTGCTGACATCTGCAGGTCCACAAGGCGCCGATGCTACGTCTTGGAAAACACCTCCTAGGAGCCTGCTTCCGCATTCCCTCCATATCCATCCAACAAAACCCGCTAAATATTGATTCCTGATGTCGCTCCGGCTCCCCGAAAGCCTGCCGGGGCATCCGGGAGAGCAAGAAAGTCGCTGGCAATATTTCTTTCCATGTCAGTGGCTGGTCGGCGGAGGTTGAATCCGGCCATGGCAGATGCCGCCTGTCCTCCCAAAAGTGTATTTGTTCCTGCATCATAAGGCCACTGCAGACTGTAGATCGGTCCACCACACCTCCCCTCCCTTCCATTTCTCCTCATGGCTGACCAGTTCTCTTCCAATATCTCGGGACCATATCCTCGCGAGGGGGATATGGTGGAACCACGTGGCAGACGACGCCATCTGCAAGCGTTAGCTTGCTTTCTATGTGTGCTCCCTGAACTCCCACCAGTCCCAGCTGGGGAAAACGAGGTCAAAACGCACATATGCATCGCCGAACCGACTGTCTAATATTGACACCAACTGAGATACAGAGAGCTTCGTAAGTCTTCCATGCATATTCCGTGTCACCATCTATACAGATCGAGCAAGCAGGAAGCACGAAATATTGGAAGACAGGCCTTCTAGCCGCAACGTACATACGTCGGCTCGCCACGTGGGCAGGCACGCAGTGACTCGCGTGCTCGCTGCTCCGGTTCCGGACATCGTGGCTCTCCGGACAGCTGGCTCCGGGAAGGATTCGATGAGACCTCGTTGAGTCCTCTCCCTCGGCGCTTCGTTGCTGGGAAGCTTGACACCGCTCCTGGAATAGCATTTTCCCGTCGCCAATATTCCAGCCACCAAATTCTGATCCGGAGAGAATCGTGTGGATGAGTCCATCTCGTTCAAGAGCATCCTGCCAGACTACCAGTCACCTAAAAGATAAACGCACCACCCTCTTAGACTCAGGATCGACAGATGATGCTATTCTAACCCTGTTTGCCAGAAAATCAAAGGACCGGCGGGGGGAAACAGGAATTCAGCTCACGAGGATCGAGCACGCAAGAGTAGTTTCAGCTTCATGAAGGGCATTTGCTCATTCAGAGGCGACAGAGCACACCCAAGCCAACTCCATAAAGTAGTGCGTCAACAAGGAGAGATTAAGGAACAGGCTCGTGAGACAAACATCGCCAGCTCAGGATTTCACGGTGACGAGCTGAAAGATATCGGCCTCGCCGTCTCACCAAGCACCCAAAGGATTATACTTTCCATGTCTACACACAGACGTATGTGCAGAACACCTCTAGAGCCCTGGGGACACACCCACACGACAACCACGTGGGTTGGGGATATGCACCGCAACGCTGTCTTCTCCTACAGAGGCCTTGTCGAAGGAGTTTAGGTATCTAATCTACAGTATCTCATGTAAGTCAGCTTCGTCCGAGCGTGCATATTTCCCCTCTTTCATCCCCATGGTTGACTATTATTCTCGCGTGTCACGACATGCGGCGCATAGAATTATGGAGACGCTAGAAGGCGGCGCAGGACTGATAAGAATACGAAGAACGCATAGGCAAGCGAACTTACCTCCATACGGCTTCTGTGTTCATCCGAGGCGTCAGTATTGAAAATGAGTTTCCTGAAAGGACGCTCTGGCTTTTTTACTGGGAGAGGAGAGGCAACCCTCGGCGAAAACCTATGGGTAACACGACCAGTCACGAGCGGTTGAGGACCTTCCTCTCTCTTGAGAGTCTTGAGAAAGAAATGCCACGAGAGAAAAATCAGGCATTTTTGATTGCTAACATAGACATCCTCTTCGCTGACAATGAGGGCAGACTCATGCCACCGAACCCGGCTCCTCACGTGGACCACCGTCTGTGTCATCATCACTTCAGCTTCTTCTGCTGCTGCTGCTCTTTCGCGACCAGCGCGCCCTCCTTCCTAACCATCGCCTCCAGCCTCGCCAGCCTGAACCTCCTCCAACAGAACATGTCCACCGCCCACTCCCCCGCGAGCGTGCGGCCCAGCCACGTGGTCCCAGCCAGGCCGCCGATCCACAGCCAGTCCCTCCTGCCCAGCCACGCGCGCAGCGCCGACAGCCACTGCGGCACCTCGGGCGCGATGCTGTTCCTCACCAGCTTCCTCGCGAAGGTCCGCGTGTCCTCCGTGTTGTGGTTCTGCGAGTAGGTCAGGCGCCACTCGAAGATGTCGCGCACGCGGTCGTAGAGGCTGTCGGCGGGCATTACGCGGTGCGCGTGCGACGTGCTGTTGGACCGCACCGTCCCCGCCATGACGACCGTGACGCGCACGCCGAAGGGGCGGAGCTCCTGGCGCAGGGTGCGCGAGTAGGAGACGATCGCGCCCTTTGTCGCGCAGTAGACCGAGCCGAAGACGTAGGGCGTCACGGACGACAGGGAGGCGATGTTGACGATGAGACCCTTGGCGGCGATGAGGAGGGGAGCGAAGGCTTGCACCATCGCCATGACGCCGAAGACGTTCGTCTCGAAGGTCTGTCGCACGTCGGGGAGGGAGATGTCTGTTGCGGGGATGGTGTGTGTGCGCCCGCTGCCGGTGGGTAGGTAGGTTCGAGGGTTAGATCAGCTTTAGCAGGTTGAGGTTGGTGATGATGATGATACTGCCGCTGGCTGATGACGGTGAAATGCCGCCAGTTTGGCTTGTCTTCAATCACTCACGCATTGTTCACGAGGATGTCAAGCGATCCCCCAGTGATCTTGGCAACCTCATCCTTGCACGTCTTGATGCTGTCGGCCTCCGTCACGTCCAAAGTCAACGTGGTCAATCCCTGCTCAGCCAGATCGCGGAGCACCTCCGGCCGGCGGGCCGTCGCGATGACGTGGAGACCTATATCCGAGCACCACCGCGGCGCGGGTTGTGAACCAGGTCAATCGCTGATCGCGCGTCTTATAAGGAGCGATATTCCAATTGCCAAGCTTGCTTACCCTGGGCATGGTATTCCAGCGCGACCGCATGGCCGATTCCGCCAGGTGTGCACCTGTTTTTTTTACACGATGGTCGCATAAGCACCACCTAGCTCCTCTGACTGATTGGCCCACCTAAGCCTTGGAAATCGGGAACTTACCCCGTAATAAGCACTGTTTTCTGCCCCTGTTTTGGCGCCATTGTCACTAAAATCCAATCGACTTCTGTTAGAGAGAGATAGAAAAGAGGGCTGTGAAGCTCTCGCGATGCGCTGAAAGCTGAACGAAAGAATTGATTGAGGTCAACGCAGGCTGTGGATCTCAGAAGGAAGATTTTTTCTCGAAGGCCGGGGGGGATCGGGCATGCCTCGGGACATCGTACGGGACGGGTCACATGTGAGCTTCAGCGAACCGCACCTTCTAAAATACGCGGTACGATGACAACACCACACGGCACTCCTACCCCAAGTCGCACAGAATATGCAGGGTGCCTTTTAAATCCCAATCTGCACCTCTGCTTCTCAGGGTCGGTGTTAAAAAGATTCAAATAGGAAGTGCGTGGACAGTTCTTCGTCGTGTAGCGTGAAGACAAAAAAACAAGGCGTTCTCTAGTTCATGTCACAAGTGACGATTCGGCTCATGAGAGCGGGTACTAGTATTCGAACAGAGGAGGGAAGACAACAAGAAAAGAAAAGAAGAAAAAAAAGAAGTGAAAAAAATGAAATGACAAAAGCTCACGACCCAACCACGTCGCAGGTACCCAGGCTTTAGTGTATGTGGTACCTACGTGGTTGGGTCGTGCCGAAAAGTCTCGCGGGCTCTTGCGCCGAACCGGCCTCGAACCCGCAACGCAGTGCATAAGTGTTGGGTTGCGAGCCGACAATCGTGGCGAGTTACCAACTCAGCCATGTTGCCATGGCATCATTGGGACGATTGTCTAATTGGTGATGGGAAGGAGTGGCGGGTTGGCTTATATCCTTTCCTTCCCTTCCCGGTCGGTCGGTCGGTTGTGGGGAGGAAGGCGTAATTAGTGAATGTGGGTGAGTGAATGGCACCGCGACCGTCCACCACACGCAGTTCCGAAATAGCGGAGAGTCCCACGGTGACTCTGTGAGGAGCTGAGCTTGCCGTGTTCTCAGCCTGACTATCGCCTTGCTGTTGTCTGTCTGTTCTTTCCCTCCTCCTGAGCTAGAGGGTATGTGAGCTAATAGGCCCGAGTCCTCTGCCGTCTTGCTCTGAGCCTCGTCCATGGGCCGACGCAAGGCGCCTCAGTCGCCGAAGACATGTAATGAATTGCTCTGCGTCCTCATCTTTTCCTGTCCTTGAGCCATATTGGACGTCGCGTAACTCGGCGGAGGGCGACCAGTCGTAGCTCACAGTCGATTACTTTCTTCTTCAACCACGATTGGCCTCATGACTCCCTTCTCACTTCTTGAACGGCCAGTTTGACACAGTGAACGTCTAGAAAATGGAGGGACGCTAAACGTACAGGCTGGGGGTGACGGTGCTTAGTGCTCGTGAGTCTGTTTAGGGCCGCGAGAAACTCCGAGATAAACGGTCCTGCATTGTCGGACAACCAGACAGCCGGGCAGCCAAAGATGCGGTACAGAAACTGGTAATACCTCATGGCCAAAACCTCAGCTGTGTCGTTCTTTCGGCCCGGAAGAGTGGCTTTAATCCGGCTGAACTTGCAAACAAATACCCAGGCGTAGTCGTACCCGTAGTCATCCTTGGGCACGTCATTGCCGTCTACCACCACCTGTTCCCAAACGAGCTTTGGTACTAGTAACGGGTGGAGCAGACCCGGAGTCTTGTCATGCCTGAATTTGTGACGGTGACACTTGTGGCAGTTGTTGACGAAGCGACGTACGTCCCTGTTCATGCCTTGCCAGAAGTATTCGCGCTTTAGGAGCTGCAGCGTTTTGTTCTGGCCTCCGTGAGCGAAGACTGGTGGGGCGTGAGCTTCTTGGATTCAGACGGTACGGAGGGCTACCTTTCCATCGGTCGTCGTGGCCGGGACTACCAGTTTTCCGTCTCGTCGTCCCAGCTCCTGCTTCTCGTTTTCGTCGCTGACCAGGTCGGCTAGGTCGGCTCCTTGAGGGTGGCGAGCGGCAGGGGTCACGGCGGCGATGAAGGGTTGGGGTCCTTTTCGGCTTGCCTCCTCGGCTGGGCCCAAGACCCGCTCCGGTGGGATCAGGGCCAGCTCTCGTTCTTCCGCCTCGCGAGCCTTGACCGTTGGGCACTCGACAGTCTTGCGTGAGAGGGCATCGGCCACGACGTTCTCCTGCCCTCGGCGGTGTTGGAATCAGCAGTCGAAATTAGCAAGGTACGAGCTCCATCTCACCTGGCGGACACCCAGTCTCTGCTTGGTCATGAAGTGTACAAGAGCTTGGTGGTCGGTAACGATGATGGTATTGGATCCCCAGAGCTCGGCTTCGAAGTGTTCCAGAGTTTGGATTACCGCGAGGAGCTCTCGGTCTTGGATCGGGTACGCTCGTTCAGCGGGAGTCATGAGCTTGCTGAAGTATCCCACGGGCTTCCACACGCCATCCTCTTGCTCTTGCCAGACGACTCCTCCGGTGGCGTTGCGTGATGCGTCCGTCTCGACGCGGGTTGGGCGGCCAGATGTAAAAAAGGCTAGGACTGGGGCGCCAGTTGCCAACTTCTTGAGCTTCTCGAAGGACTGGCGTTGCTCGAGGCCCATTTCAAATTCGGCTCCTTTCTTCAGTAGGCGGTTAAGGGGTTCAGCCGTGTTACTCGCGTGGTTACAAAACATCCGGACGTAATTACACAGGCCTAGGAAGGACTTTACCGCCGACCTGTTGGTAAGGTCCTCGAACTTCCACTCGGTGATGGCCGTGACTTTGGCGGGATCGATGCTGACGCCTTTACAACCTCAATTACGAGACCGAGGTAGTCGAGAGACTGGGCGTTAAAGCAGCTTTTCTTGATGTCTCTCTGCAAACTGGCATGATTTAGTCGGTAAATGACCTCTTCCACTTATTCCCAGTGGGCGGCATCGTCGTCCACTTCCGAGTAGATGAGGGCGTCGTCAGCATATGCGCTGGCGAATGCGTCTAGAAGTTCGTTCAGCTGGGCGTTAATGAAGGCCTGCCACCAAGCCGGGCCGACCTTGAGGCCGAAGGGTAGCACTTTCCACTGGAACGTGCCCTGGCGAGTCTTGAACGCTGTGAGGTACCGGGAATCCACCGCCATCAGGAGCCGGTTGAACGCGCGGATGATGTCAATCTTCGACAGTTTCTTTGCTCGACCGCACTTGGCTATTGTCCTGCTGACGTCTGGGGCGAGGACAAGGCGGGGCTTAAGGAACTTGTTCACCCAGCGGTAGTCTTAGCAGAACCTCCTCTCGTTGGCGTAGGGCTTCGGGACGAACAGGTTCGAAGCTGGCTTGTCGGCCATGCAGGGCTCGATGAACCCTATGGCGAGGAGCTCGTCCGTTGTCTCCTTTTCGATCGGGAGCATCGAGAGAGGCGTGCGGTAGGTTGGCGGGGCGCCCTCCAGAAGCTTCTCTAGTTCGAGAACGACGTCGTGTCCAGGGCGGCTGGGTGGGAGCTTGGTGCTCGCCTTCTTCGAAAAGAAGCTTTCCAGGTGTGCTATCTCGGGAGGGATCAGGCGTCGAACTAAGTGGACGTGCTCGAGGTCCTCATGCGGAGGAAAAGGTATCTTGGCGCCTGAGAAGGTCCTCCAGGGTTTGCCTGAGAGGGCCTGGATTCGGGTCGGCGAGCGAGTCGTCTCCCAATTGACTGGTGAGTCGGGGGGAGGCAGTGACTTCCAGCGTGACTGGTGAGGGTCTCTTTCGACGCGAGCGTGTAGGGCGGCGAGAGAATAATTGAGTGAAGCAGATAAGGGTAAAGGCTTCGGTCCTGGATTGCTGCCTAGCATCTCGACTTCCTGGGAGAGTTGCCCCGTCTGCTTCTGCCGTGCCAGTTTAGTGAGGATGGCCCGGACTGGCCTTGTTTTCCGCTCTTGGGCAACTTGCTGGTCGAACAACCGGTCCCGACGCAAAGAGTCACGCTGAGTTTGGGGGTCAAGAATCCCAGATTATGGGAGCAGCGTAAGTGCCTTGGAGAACGGCCCCTGCCCCTACTCCAGAAACGATACCCGGCCGAACCCAAACCGTTCGTCACCAATCGAAAGAAGGCAGCAGCAAAGTTTGACGGTGGAAAACGCTCTAAGGAGTGAGATTTTGGGAGCCTCTGGGGAGAGAGTTAGAAGCTCTCCCAAGGCAAAAAGGTGTAGTATTTGTAGGCTTTGTAAGCCCCCAAAAAGTGCCTAGAACACGTGATTCCTATCGTCACACAAAGGCCTTTACGAAATGGGCCGAGGCGCTGCTCCCGAACGAAGCCATCGTCTACTCTGACGGGTCTAAGAACGGGAAAGCAGTTGGATACGGATACGTCATCGTCAGGGACAAAACCAACATCGGCCAAGGCCGAGGGAGACTCCCAAAACCAGCTGAGGTGTTCGACGGAGAGGCAGTCGGGGCATGGCAGGGCCTAAGGCACGTGCTCCGGCTCACTACAGCCCCTATAGTCCACGTTTGCCTGGACAACAGCTCCGTTGGCGCAGCCTTAAAAGAACACCCAGAAGATAGCTCACAAGAGGCTTTCCGACTCTTCCAGGCTTCTGGAGAAGGCCGCGAGATCCGGGTAAAGTGGGTACCCGGCCACGAGGGGGTGGCAGGAACCGAGGCGGCTGACCAACTGGCCAAGGAAGGGACCGAGCTATCTGGCCCCCCAAAAGAGGCCCCAATGGTCGTAGGGGTTAAAGGAATGGCCAGAAAGCTCGGGGGGACGCCTGGAACGACTGGTGGAAGGAAGGGACCACCAACCGGTATAAGGAACTAGGGCTTATGGAGGTGCACACCTCCTGCCCCCCCAGCACTTTCCCTCCCACGCCGCACCCTCCACCAGCTTATTGCTGCCCGGACCGGCCACGGAGACTTTCAGTGGTACCATGAGAAGTTCGACCACGCCGAAAACCCCCCCTGCTCCTGCGGGGAAGACCAAACCCCAGTGTACATGGTATATTGCCGAAAGGCGCGCCAGCTCCGCACTTCCTGGCCTCAGGCCGACCCAGCTCCTGAGAGCAACTGATTCGAATACTGGAAACGTCTAATCCAGAAACCGGAGCTGTTCGAGCGCTTCACTAAAACGACCAAATTCTTCATAGAGATATGCCCCTGGAAGAAGGCGCCAATAAGCGCATAGGCTAAATAATAATCATCCATCAACCGCAAATGGCTCGAGGACCTCTAAGCGGCCGACTTTCCGGACGCGGCACACCAGCATCGCTCGCGCCCACGACAACCAACCGTCTCCCTCTTCAAGGACAGATATAGCATTAAACGCCTACAGCAGCCGCTCCAAATGGAAGCAACGAAACGCCGAGCGCCAGCCCCGAGCTAATAGGGGGGNCGCCTACAGCAGCCGCTCCAAATGGAAGCAACGAAACGCCGAGCGCCAGCCCCGAGCTAATAGGGGGGCGTGAATGCGGCTTGAAGAACACGTACGCAATGGGGCGCTTATGCTAGCTAGTCCTCGTTCTGTGTTTGCGTTTCCTCTATTTAACCTCACATTGAAGCATTAGTTCCTTGTATATAGTCGCTCGGTAGTCGCTAGCACGTCTTATGCCCCTCGGGAGGCAGGGATCTTGGGCAGATTCCGACTTCAGACGTTAAATACATCATCGTCATAATCATCGAATCCTTCTTTCCACCTTTTCAAATATCGTATCTAACTAAACCTAGCACCCACTATAAACTGCCGTACAGCTCCTTCCTCCCTTTCCTTCGCTTCCAGCTTCCCGTATTCCTTCGCTAGCTAAAAGCTTAGTACGACCGCGGTTATAATAGCTACCAGGGCTATATAAGCGTGTACGCTAAAAGTAAGCACGAACCGTAGGCCGCCGTCGTTGGAGTGTAAATACGACCCGTAGATGCCGCTAATAGTCGGGAAAGCGTTTATCGAAGCTACGACCGTAGCCCGCTTCGCCGGGGGCGGCATACCGTATTGGCCATTCAGATCGTAAATTAAATATATTAAAGCTGGTGTAAATGCCCGGCAATACGATTATAGATAGCCCCGAAATCGCGCGGGCCCAGGCCCTCGGCCGAGTACGCAATAATCGGCCCGCAAATGCTAGCGCGAGGGGGCCTACCTTGTGCTAGTACCGCTCCTTGAAATGGTCGGCGCTGCGGGCGACGCAAACTAGACGATGTACGCTAGGAGGAAAGGAGGCGAGGTCAGAAGCAGGGGCTCCATGCGATTGCGGCCGAAGGTGGCCACGACGGTTGGGAAGAAGGCGTTGATGCCGATGGACGACACAGCGCCGTACACCAGAACCGTCAAGATCAAGTTCTTGGGTCGCGCGTGATCATGCAGAAGCCGGTCAGCATCGACTGGTCCTCGGGTGAGACCCAGTCGCGCTCCCCGGCGGCGCCGATCTTTAGCCGCCCACATGGCCAGGGCGCGCTCCCGCTCCGGGATCCACTTTGTGTTCGCGGGGAAGTCGGGCAGGACGAAGACGGCAACCAGGGCGATCAGCACGGTGATGGCGTCCTCGATGAACACCCAGCGCCAGGCCATCAGCGCCCGGGTCCCGTCTATGCCGTCGTTGATGCCTACCGCGATCGGGCCGGAGAAGGCGCCCGAGAGCATCGAGCCGCAGCAGAAGATGTTCGTGCGGAAGGAGAGCTCGCTGCGGACGTACCAGGAACTGAGCGTGGGCAGACTGCCTGCGTAGAAGGCCGCCTCAACCAAGCCGAGGAAAAACCGCGTCGCCAGTCCCAAATCCACCTCCAAACCACCAGGCCGGGCAGAGCCGAATAGCGTTCCTAATGAATGACGAAATACATCGCCATCATCAGCCAGGGGCATGAGAGATCGAACGACTTTGGGTCTTGGGTGGAAAAGAACCTAGGTACCTATCCATATCGTTCATGGTGTAGATCAGGATCAGCCTCGGCATCAACCGAAGGTTGGCTTTTCTCAGCAGCGCCTTCTCCATGGCCTTGAGCTCCTCATCGGACCTCCGGCAGCTCCATGCCTGCAGCCGGCACCGCCCGGATGCTGCCGTTGGTGGTGGATTTGCCGTCCAACTCCGCGTCCGTCTCCTTCTCGTTCGATTCTTCTTAGGGCGTAGGCTAGATGGTCTGTTCGATGACGGCCATATTGTTTGTTCCGACCAATGTCGGGCTGACAGGTTTTTTAACATATCGGAACCCTCTCGAACACAATGGCGCCGATATTATCAGGGGTTATCCCGCCACTGATGGCCAATGTGGGAAATGCACGACATGATAAGCGGCCTGACCGAATTTGTTCTGTCGCTTCGACTTGCCTTCCGAAATCTTTATTTTATCGGGTTCCTTCGTCCACTGGGTAACGCCAACGCCCTCGGACTCAGGTACCCCCCGCACTCGGCCGCCCCCGCACCGTTCTCTATCACCCGAGTGGGTAGAGAGAAGCCGTGTGAGTGGAACCTCTCTTCCGAAGCCGGCCCGGGTGAAGATGCAATTCCGTGAGGGGCATCGCAGGGTAGAAGATGCCTGAGATCGGGACTATGCTCACCCTCTTACAATAGTAAAAGCAAAAGACAAGGGGCCGCCATTCTAATACTCTCTCGAGTATAGCGACTGAAGAAGGCGCAAGTCACTAATCTGATCTTTCCGCCAACTCACTCACTCAACCCCCTTCCAATCACACTCATCCAGTCACAATCCCCCTCATCTCATCTCGTCCATCATCGCAACCGGGTCCGCACGTTCGCAACATCCACAATGACGACGAAACCATCCGTCCTCATCGTCGGCGGAGGCACCTTCGGGACCTCGACGGCCTACCACCTGGCGAAGTACGGCTACAAGCACGTGACGGTCCTCGACCGCTTCGATGCCCCGTCCAAAGACTCGGCCGCGTGCGACCTGAACAAGGTCGTGCGGGCCGACTACCCGGACCCGCATTACCAGAAGCTCGGCGAGGAGGCCATCGCAGCGTGGAAGGACTCCGAGGGCATCTTTGCCGGGCTCTACGCCGAGACGGGTTGGATCATGTCCACCACGCACGGCATGACGGCGGGTTGGCTGGAGAGCGCGCGCCAGACGGCCGAGAAGGCCGGGCGGACGGGGCTCAGGTACATATCCGTCCCCGAGATGAAGGGGAAGTGGCCTGTCTTGTCCGGGGAGTTCCCTGGCTGGGATAATCTTTGGAGTCCTGCTGCTGGATGGGTACGTCACAAAATTCTCTCAACAAACACCCTTCTGCATTTCTTTCGGACCCGGCCAGAGAATCTAACACAGGCGCCAAAAACGATGTACTCAAACAGGTCCCCTCAGGCAAAGCCCTCCTTATCATGGCCAACGCCGCCAAGTCCCTCGGCGTGAACTACATCGTCGGCGACGAGGGACACGCGAAAAAGCTCCTCTACTCCTCGGACGGGACGTGCATCGGCGTGCTCACCGCCTCCGGAACCGTCCACACCGCGGACCAGATCGTGCTCGCGACGGGCGCGAACCTCGCCACGCTGACGCCCCTGGCGCGCACGGAGATCAGCGCCATGTGCTCCGTCATCTTCGTGATCCAGCTCGAGACGCCCGAGGAGATCGTCAAGTACTCAACCATCCCCATCATCGCCAACTTCGAGCAGGGTATCATCTTCCCGCCCGACGCCAACGGCATGATCAAGCTGTGCTCCAACCGCTCGCTCGTCAACGCGCGCTCGAAGCAATACCCCGGGGCGTCCGTGACGCACTCGATAGCCGACTATCCGCTAGACGGCTGCCCCACGGAGATCGAGGGCGAGATCCGCGTGTTGCTGAGGGAGATGCTGCCCGAGCTGGCGGACCGCCTTTTTGTGTCCTCGAAGATGTGCTGGGACGGCACAGCCGGCGACCTGCACTTCCGGATCTGCCCGCTGCCGGAGGCGAATAACCTGTTTGTGGGGACAGTGGGTTCCCTGCACGGCTTCAAGTTCATGCCGGTTATAGGGAAGTACGTCGCCGACATGCTGGAGGGGAAGCTGGAGAAGGAGTTCGCGGACCTATGGGCGTGGAAGTGGGGCGCCGTTCCGGAGGGACACCAGCACCCGCACCCGGGGCCGATCAGGGACATTGCGGATTTGAAGGGGTGGCAGGGGAGGAACGCGCAGGGTGGTGGGAAGCTGCCTTGGACTTGGAGCAGGGTGTGAGCGTCTGTGAGTGTCTACGAGAAAAAGGGAGACGAGACAGAGGGACGGAGGGAGACTCAAGGGGAGAGAGCGATGGCATCTTTGGCAAACGCTCACTCCCTGAAGCCGGTCTGTGGGCGACTATTTCTATGGCGTACCAAGCCAGTGTGCATTGTTGAGTTCTGCGATGAATTCATTAACGACACCAGTGAATGTCAACTGTTCTGGTGCCGGACTGTCGCCACCGAGCTTTAGGCATGCCCTGTGACTGCACTGCTTCAGCTCCCTGAAAGTCCCTGGTGACTGACGCGGCCCTTTGAAGGGACGAGAAGATTTTCATCTAATTATCACCTCGCGCCATCCCAACTGTTGAAACCCATCTCAGACCTTCCACTCATCAGGACATCTCAGGACATTCACATCGCTCTCTCGATCCAATGTCTTCAGCGTCGGTATATCTGGGGCTGTGGAGGAATTACAACGGTATGCTAAGAAACTTCAGATCAATTCCCATTATTTTGATCCCATTATCCTCGAACCTAGGCATGGAGATCCGATGATTGGCTTTAGCATCTTGAGAGTCACCCCTAACCCCTTTTGGCTTCTAGCACGAACTCGCTCGCTCCTGGGATTGAATATTTCTAGATGGACCTACCGGCTCGACAGGCCTCCCCCACGGCCTAACCATCACGATGACCCAGGGCCACGGAGCAATC
The DNA here is from genome assembly GCA_003049485.1 of Ophioceras dolichostomum. Taxonomy (NCBI): domain Eukaryota; kingdom Fungi; phylum Ascomycota; class Sordariomycetes; order Magnaporthales; family Ophioceraceae; genus Ophioceras; species Ophioceras dolichostomum. The sequence continues at coordinate 96,812 of PYST01000071.1, forward strand.
TTGATCTCCTTCATGACCCTATTCGTGAGCGCGTCTCTAACACGCCTGTGGTCCATCACCCGCTTCGCCACGCACCAAGCGCGATCACGATCAACCTCATCAACCACCCCGTCCTCGTCTCCTGCTCGCTCCTCCCCCGGACTCTACCACCAACAGCAGGCGCTCCTACGCAGCAACTCCAGCCCCGCTGCGGCGGCCTGGCTGCTCGTCCAACTGGCGTGGACCTGGCGCGGCAAGACTCCCCACGTCGCGAGGCAGTCGACGCTGCTGATCGGAACAGCGGTGGTGTTCTTCGCGGCCATGTGCGCGACGTCTCTGCTTTCCTCGAAGCTGATCGTCGACGGCGACGAGGTCCTGCTGAGGGCCGATATCAGGGCTGCGGCTTCGTGTACACGTTCTGGAACAGATACGACGAGCACATGAGAGGTGAGGAGCTGGAGCGGAGGCTGGCGGCCATCTACACGTGGACGCGGTGGACAGGGTCGAGAGCGCTCGAGTACACGAGGGCCTGCTATGTCGACGACTCGACGACTGGAAATACAACCAGTCCAGCTGGCGTGGGAGAGACGGTCGAGTCCGGGCTGTGCCGGCGGTACACGGTGGCCCACATATCGTTCATGAAGAAGACCGTCGGGGTGCTGTGCCCCTTCGCGAGTGCGATCTGCGCAGCCGCTGCCGCCGTCGCCGCTCAGACGTCACCGGAGGGGAAAGATGGCAGCGGCAGTGCCAGTGCCGCGATCGAGTTGGACACGGGATATATCCACTCCAACCACCACCTGGGCATCAACGGCGCTTCCGAGGATGCCATCCGGTTCCGCAAGGTGACAACTTGCACGCCGATCCCCGCAGAAGAAAGCTTCTCCAGTCCCTGGACGACGAACGGCTCTAGCATCGGTAGCTAACTGGAGAACGACCCTCGCGATACCGCGTACAAATTCTATCTCCTGGGTGGTAACAGCCGATATGGGAACTTTACGTAGCGTATCAGCAACGCTTCTATCTGGAGCGCAGAACTGTTCCGGTCAGAGGGCATGTACAACCTGTGGTACGTATGACGACTATTGCATCTCCCTTCCTACCTTCCCGTTGGCTGCTTCGTATTGCGTTTCCAGTAACTTACACTAGGTACTTTTGTCTCCCATCCCCTGATCTAATTAGGGCCAAATCCTTCCGCTTGCTTCCGGGGGACAACTCTCCTGAGCTCCTAGGCGTCAACGACGGTGACGGCGGCGGCGACGTGACCTTCCTCCTGCTACCAAACCACGGCCGCTTCGGAGGGCCCGTCACGGACCCTTGGTTCCGCGCCACGTCCTCCTCCCGCGACCCCACAGGCGCGAACCGACGGGGCCATCTAGGAGGCGGCTTCATGTCTGACCGGATCGCGTCGGCGCTGGGTTGCACGGACAAGTACCAGTTCTGCTCCGAGACCAGCTGCGGCAACCTCACGTCGCGGCCGACACGACGTCGCGACGACAGCAGCAGTCGACAACAACTCTCATCGTCGACGACAACAACAACGAAAAGCAGCAGCAGGGATAGGGATAGGGATAAGGAGTGGTATGCGGGCCTGGAAGACCTAAACCCAACGCAGCGCGCCGTCTTCGACGTAGTGCTCAACATCGCCAGCTGGGTCGACACCACGAAAACCGTGAACCTGCTAGGCGCGTCGCTGCTGCGCGCAAACGAGCACGTCTGGGACGCGGTGGACGAGTCCGGCACGAGATACTCGTCGCCCCTTCCTGGCGCCAGCGCCAGCGCCAGCGGCACGGGAACGCAGTCGCAGACCCCATGGTGGCACGTCGAAGTCGAAAACCTGGCGGGCGTCCTGCTGGCGCAGATGCAGCGCATGGCCGTCGACTTCGCGGCACCGCCGGACATACCCCGTGCAGACTATCAGTCGTCGCAAAGATGGGGGTAAACCGTTCAGGCTGCCGCAGTTCATGCTACGGGACGACTGGAGGGACGCGTGCGAGAGGCTGAGGGTCAGGGTGAGGGATCCGCGGTACGCGAATCTCAGCGTCGCTGGGATTGTGCTGATGCTCGGTGGCGGACTGGGGGTCATTCTGGTCAACGTCGCGTTTCTGCCTGATGCGGTGTTTTGGCTTAGGGAGAGACTAGCGGGGGCGTCTTGTTGTTGTGGTGGGTGAGAGGAGGAAGAAGCGATCGGCCGCGTTGTCGACGGTCATGAACCACATTCACTCGCAGGAAGAGGAATGGCGGATGAATCACCTTTTCATGCTTCAGCGGGCGGCGTTGGAGGGTCAGGGAGTCAGGCCGTGGGAGGTCAAGGAGGGTGGGTATATTCCGTGGATGAGGACGACTAGTATAACGTCGCCTGAGGATGTCCAGGAAACTCATGGAAGCGTGGGCGGCTTGGGAAGAGACGAGAAAGAGGCCCAGGTCCAAACTTAGCCTTGTGCTATCAACATCGTTAGGACCTTGGTGGAGAGCATTGCAAGCTCTGACGGTCAGGGGTACGTTCAGGGGTACCAAGAGGTTGCTATGGCGTTTCGTACTCTTAACCTGCGCTCTCCCTTCTGTGTACTAATTTCCTACTTCGACGGACTTAGGGCTTCAAGCCGGACTTCGCCATCGTTTACAGCAAATACAATCTGTTGTCATCAATTCTCAAAAAGGCTGTCCTTATCATTAAGTTAGGGAGTTAATTACATTAATATTCCCAACGCCTTCTTTCACACAGCCACAAGCTTGCTCGTTAATTCAATCCTAGTAGCCTTTGACAAATCCCGAAATCCAGAAAGACTCCGAAGGAAAAGAGCCCTCAAAGAAACAAGGCCAAGAACCCCCATTATGCAACCGGAGCTGTGTCGAAATAGGCGTTGAACTTGTTGATCAGATCCCCAAAGTTGGCGTCGGTCGGGAAGTCGGCAGTGTTGAGCACGATGGCCCAGTCGACGCTGTCGCCCCTGCTCGCGTCCAGGGTCCGCGACCCGGCCATGACGCCGTCGTGCCACGAGTTCGGCGTGCGAGGGCCCGTGTACCGGGCGGCTGTTGAGGTAGGGCGTGAAGGACGCACGAGTTAGTCTAGCTCTTATATAGATAGCTTAGGGTAGGGTTGCCCCTTTGATATGAGAAAACGAGAAGGGGAAGTGAGATGAAAGAGTAGAGCGGGACTCACCATGCGTAGAAATAAACTTCACCAAAGAACTCGCACTACACGACATAGCGCTCGGCCCAAACGCGCTCTCCTTATAAATCCCATCGCCACCATAAACACCGCTCACCAACAGATCTGACTGCGGCTTCCCCGCATCAGCCCCAAGCCACATCGTCTCCTGGAACACCGCATCGTTCACATGCGCGCCCCCATCCGTCGCGAACGGCTGCACGTCCAGCCCGGCCAGCACGTTGCGCCGCAGGTACTCGACGTAGCTGACCCCGCTCACCTTCTCGACCAGGTACGACAGCAGCATGTACCCGTAGTTCGAGTAGGCGGCCTTCGTGCCGGGCGTGAAGTCGAGCTGCCTCTTCACGACGTAGTCCACGACGTCCTTCATGCTCGCGGGCGCGGCGCCTCCGCGGGCGCGCGCGATGTCGCGCATGATGAGCACGGGGTCCGGCGAGGACGCCAGGCTGCGGTCGTAGCCGCCCTTGTGCTGGATCAGCATGTCGACCGTGATGTCGCTCGTGCGGGCGTCCGCCGGGTTGGCGTACCCGAGCTTGGGGTACACCTTCGTGGTGGGCGTGAGCAGGCCAGCGTTGTACATGTGCTGTATCGAGGCCGCCACGAACATCTTGCTGACGCTCGCGAGCAGGAACCGGTCCGCGGGCGCGGTGCGGTGCCGGTCCGGCTCGGCCCACGTGTACGCCCGCTCGAGCAGCACGCGGTTGGCGCCTTTCCCGATCGAGACCTGCGCCTGCCGCACGCCGTTCGCCTTCATGAAGGTCTGCATCATGCCGTCGATCTGGCTGGCTGCGGCGGCATTGTTCTTGAAGCCCGTGACGGCCGGCGCGTTGACGGTCCACTGGCGGGCGGTGGGAGTGTCCTGCTGGGCGAACAGGGCGGTGAAGCGCGTGTTGGCGCCGGAGCCGGCGCCCTGGATCTGGATCGGGTAGAAGTAGTTGGCCATGTGCGTCTTGTACTCGGAGTCGAGCCCCGAGGCGGTGAGGCCGTGGCGCGCGATCCAGGGCCCGATGGACGTGTCGACGAAGAGGGAGCTGATGTAGTGGTCCTCCGAGGAGGTCACGTATGCGGGGCGCCAGTAGCGCTTGGTCATCTCGGCGTTGAAGCGCGTCTGGTAGTCCGCCCACGACAGCGTGGGCCAGGCGTTGTGCTTCTCGAAGCCGGTGGAGCCGCCGCTGACGGAAGAGACGCCGTGCCAGAGGCCGCAGTACCGCCGGTTGGCCGACGTGCCGTACTCGCGGAAGCTCTTAAGGAGCATGGACTGCGCGCGACGCTGGCCGATCTGCGTCTCGAAGTCGGCCTTGGACATGCCGCAGCGCTGCCACCACGACGGCACACTGATGGCCTCCATCACGCCCGCGTAGGTCGGGTTCTCGGCCGTGCCTGTGACGGTCACGATGGTGGAGACGTAGCCCTTGGCGCTCCAGTCGTCGAACCACTTCTGGTAGACGCTGGCGGTGGCGCCGTGGATGGCCGTGTAGCCGGGGCCGGCGCGCTGCACCCAGACGGCGGCGTAGCGGACGGGCGAGCCGTAGACGCTGAGCGAGATCATGCGCCACCCGGCAGGGGCGAGCGCGTTGAACTGCTGTTGGTGGTAGTTGTGGTCGCCGTTGATGTAGAACTTCCAGGCGGGGATGTAAGGGGCCCGCGCGTGGAGGGGGTTGGTGGTGGTGCCGTTCTGCTGCGGCTCGATGGACTGGGGGACGGGGGAGCCGCCCTCGATGAGCTGGTCGTTCTCATCTGGGGTGGGCAGGGCGAGGGAGATCTGGAAGGATGCTAGTAAGACAAGGAGGAGACTGTAAACCAAACGCATTGTGAAGATGGGCCTGGCGAACCAGGGCTTAGAGTCTTGCGGAGAGGTTCAGGGGTTGTGTGGTGTGCTTGTGATGATGACGTTGTCGATGAGTGATGGATGATCTTGCAAATGTGAATGGATAAAGGCAACGATTAGCATAAGTTGCTGAACCCTATATAGGAGGATCGGGTGATGTTCAGGACCGTCTGTCCGTCTTTCATCCTGTGGTTGTGATGGCATCAAACCAGCCAGTCTTTATATACATTTTGTCACCGTGGGAAAACAGAGTCTCTCACGAATCATGCACAAAAATAGACATCCTCAGCACCGCGATGAGCCCTGGCCAAGAATGCCCAATAGGTATGTACATCTGAGTTCTCGCGATGGGCTGGGGCTAGATCGTATGCGGAATGAACCTTTCCCTTGCCGAGTCTCATGATTGTTGGTACTGGTAATTTGGCTCTGTCAGCTAATGAGCGCAATGAAGCTACGAAGCGCATCTGGTGATGCAGAACAGCTTCATTCCCCAGTCCAGCTCCTCTCAGCCGTTGATGGCGAAGACATACCCCATGCAAAGCCTTTTAACTGGCCGCAGTTCTTCATTGCCTTTTTTTTCCTCCGAAAGCATTGTTGAAGAAAGCCGGGGTGGCGTTCGTATTGGCTGCTCCGCCTGGAAACCGGTGGTGGCTTGCATCCCCGAAGTCGGTACGGCTGAAGGCGGGCTCACCTGAATCTTTCGCCGCCAAGCCCACAGCAGCCCAACGTGTTCACCACCGTCGCGCTTCTGCGGAACCATGCATGCTCCATTGTCGAGAAAACCACTTCTTTTCGTCGACGTTGTTGTTTTCAAATGATTCGTTCATATTAGTCATGATCTTCTAGTCAGGGCGTGCAATGACCTGCATCGCAACGTACCTTCCGTTGTATTGTCACAACCGACCCTGCCGCTCCGGAGTACCGTTTATAGTGTACGGTGGGACCTGAGTCTTGGCCCTTTGCGAAATGCAATGCAAACTGTTCACGAGGTACATTTGCATTCGCCTCGCTACCTCTCTAACGACGGCGGCGTCGTCGACCCCGCGGTCTGGGCGGCAGTCCCCGATCCTCCCACCGGCGGAGGAGCACGGCAACACCACTGACGATCCAGCTGGCGATGATGAAGCCCAGGTTACACCAGAAAACACGATCCAGGAACTGCGGAAGCGTTGGGTCGTATTCCCTGGCGAGCAGACAAACTTGGACTTCGCCACGGAGAACACCCATCGGCGCGCCGACGAGGATCTTGCGGAGGAACGACCGCAGGGCATCGCCGCCGATGATGACTTGAGTCGTGAACATCTCGGGCAAGTGAAGGCCTATGCCGCCGCCGAGGAAAAATGCGTACATTGCGTCCACCAGAATCTCCATGGCGGTGAAAACCGCAGCGAGGATATAGGTGCAGGGCCAGCGTCGCGGTTGCAAGTGCCCTCTCCTCCGACACATCAAGTACCACAGGAAGCTCGTTGGCCTCAAGAACGAGATGCTTTCCCATGCCCGATGCGTCAAGCGCAGCATGGCGAGAGGGACTGGTTCCCCTTCGTAGCGTGACTCCACCAGGAAACCCGCTGGCGTGAAGAACACGGTGATTTTCGGCTCTACGAAGTCCTTGATGGCGACACATGGTACTGCCTTGCAGGCCCAGTTCAACAGGGGCCTCAGCGGATTGAGGACCACGAACACTTGCAACGCCGGGTATGCGAAGTAGCCCGTGGCGATCAGCGGGAGAATAGTCTTGTTGAGAACCTCCGGCAACTCCTGGCCCTGGAGTGGGGCTGTATTGTCGGGGATGACATCCATGGCCGCGATAGTGTTTGCGTATTGTCGGTTGCATCTTGTCTGCAGAGGGAGGTGAGGAAGGAAAAAAGAAGCATAGATATAAAACGAGAGATGCCACTACGCGAAGGAGAAAACCGCATCGTAATTGGTATCATGACGACACGAATTCAAAGCCTACCACGTGGCATTTAGACGCTCAAGGCTTGACCGTTCGTTTGTAGTCCAGCCATCTGGTAATACTGTTGCGTTTAAACTCTAGGCTGGAGAAAGAAAAGGAGGGAAGGAATAGTGGACATTTCGAACTATATGTACGGACCTACACGCGCGTTCTGTCAGGTCCTGACGACATCTTGGGTTCAACGCCACTTAAAATATTACAATGCTTGCATGGACCCTGGATCAAAGAAACGGAGGATACAAGTGGATACTAGAGAAGAAATGAAGGCTTAGAGAGAAGAATAGCGTGCTTCAAGAAAAGGGCATATGAGCATCTCGTCGCTCGTGTTGTTCGCAAAGGTTACGGGCATATAGTTGTCTTTCGATGGATACCGCAGCTAAACTCACAACCAAACACAACGATACAGCGGGCCCCGGGGTGGAGCTGGCGCCAACTAGGGTTCCGATATTCGGGCTTAGAGATGAGGGTAGGAGCGGGGAGATGAACGTATTCACAGCTAGGCTTCCCAAACGTGATGCAGCCGAGTCCAACATGGCGACCTGGACCTCCCCATGTACCTCTTGGCCCCTTAAATCCGTGGCCGCGCCTCAGAAGAGAGCGCACGCAACAGCATTTCTATAGCTACGAAGTGAAGCCACTCATAATTTTATGTAATTGAAACCCCATCTAGCGAAGCATCGATATTCGGCAAACAACCGAGACGGTTAAGATCTGGGGGAGGCAGAGCTAGCACAGCCAGGCACCGTGGCAGGGTCTGTGTGGAATGGATTGATGCTCAAGGCGCAGCAGCTTCACTAGTCTCTTTCCCCAGGTCGTCGCGCATGCACTCGAATTGCAGCGCCTATGGGAATTGGAAAATATTGGTTAGCTGTGCTGTCAAACGGCGGCAACGGTGTTGCTGCAGGTGAAAAAAAAAGCACAATACTGACGGAGATGGGGGCGGGCTGAGGTGATAGAAACCCAGCAAAGCACAGCACACAGCACAGCGCAGCAGCACACATACCTGTTCAGCAGTCGCCCTCCTCCCGCCGTACCTCACCAGCGCCACAATCAGCTCCACCCACTCCGGCTCCACGCCCCTCAGCACCTCGGCCCACGGCCTTCCCTCAAAGAAGCGATACATCTCGAACGGCGGCGTCCTGAGCCTCTCCGCCTCAGGCCACGTCTCCCTGGTCGGGGACCCGATCGTCTTGAAGATGCTGAGGATTAAGCCCAGCTGGTTCCCGTCCTCGTGCGCGGCGCGCGACTCGAATAGCGGCCGTCCTGGAGGGTCACGGCGACAGGCCTCGACCAGCGCCGCGCCCGCGGCCCACATGTCCACCCCGGCGCCGTAGCTGCCGTCGCCGAAGAGCACCTCGGGCGCGCGGTAGGGCCCCGTCCCGACGTCGAGGATCTTGGCGTCGGCCGGCTCGACACCTAAGGAAAGGCGCGGGTGCCAGGCTGTGCCGAAGTCGGAGAGCAGCGCGGGGCCAGTCGGGGATCGGAGCAGGATGGCTGTGGGCTTCACGTCGCGGTGGATGATGCCTTGGACGTGGATATCGGCGAGGGCGCGGAAGACGTCGCAGAAGATAGAGCGGATTTGGCCCCTGGGTAGGCCGGAGGCGGTCTGCTCGAGGACATCGGCGAGGGTGAGGGGCATGTAGGGGAAGACGAGTACGAGGCGCTGCTCCTGGTCGCGGAACGTCTCTAGGAGCGGGACGCACGGTGGGCGGAGCTCGGCCAGGATCTTGGCCTCGCGGATGGGGTCGTGCGGCGCCATGTTGTGCGTCTCGACGATCACCTTGAGGGCTCGCGCGTACGCGTCCGGCTTCGCCCCGCTCCCACCCCTGCAGCGGTACACCTCTGCTGTGACGCCGCTGGCGACGTACCGGCAGTTTCGGTAGGAGCCGATCCTGATTCCTGGGCCGTCGTCGTCGTCGCCTTCGTCGCTGCTGCCGTCCCGTCTTGGCCGGTCATAGTCATCATCACTTCCCGCCGCCGGCGGTGGCGGAACACCCGACCCCTCCCCCGCATTTGTGCTCCTCGAGCTCGAGGCGGTACCGGTGACAGGGACGGCAGTGGAAGGCCTGCAGGCCGCGTCGTACGCTTCCTAGGGTGGCAACCACGGCGGGCGGTGTTAACTCGGTGTCCACCAGACAGAACTCTGGTGGGTGACAGGAGGATCTCACTCGTGAGTCGGAAGCCTGATAGGCTTCATTCTCTATGACGAACGCGCTCCTCTGCTCTGTGCCGGCAGCACGATTGCTGTCTAAAGCCTGCTGGCTATGTAAAACAAATTATATGAGCAAGCCTTGTCATGGTACAGAGATTGAATGCACCGTTGAGTCCGTTCTGAAGGCAGTTGGCGAGCACAAGAGCCAGCGCCAAACACGAACGAAAGTGGTATTCTCGAGGTGGTTACTTACATCTTCTGGATATGCTCATATCTCTCACTTGCCGTCAGCAGATTCTTCCAGTCGCCAGCCCCAGTCATGGCAACGTGGACTGCTTCCGACTAGGTGAAGCTCAGATCTTAGTATAGTCAAACATGCGTCCGATGTGAGTTGAGGTTGGTGTCTCTTTCCAGCTAAGGCAAGGAGTAATGCATGCGGGCGGGATGGAATCAAAAGTGGAGCACGATGCCGTCAAACAAGCATTTCAAGGGTTAGGGTTGCCCGTGATTCCAACTCCGAGCTGAAGAATACCATCGAGAGACAAGATGCGAAGCGAGTTGGTCTCTCAAAAAGACAAGAGACGTGTGGTGAGCAATATGATCCAGCACGACACATGGGAGGAATTGGGACATTTCGGACGTTCACACATCCTCCTGTCGTAGTCAAGCGGTTCGAGTCCAATCATGAAGCCATTGTCCATGCCATCCCACTTCCAGTGTGGCTGCACACGTGGAACAACGGCACGGCGGGCTGCCGCCGCCGCGATCCGGACTTCTGCCCAGTGCCCACTCAAACAACGCCATGGACGCCATCTAGCATAGTTCCGGGGGGTTTATGCATGCATCCCGAGAACAATGTCTCGACAGGGTTTACCCGTGTGTCTTTGGTTTCTTCAGACGATGTATCATTGTTGTTGAAGAGCGGACCTTAGGTGCTCTCTCATACGGTGCAGGAACGTGAAAACACAGCAGAAGCCAAAGAAAACAAAAGATACGAAGTACAAACAGACATCTCCCGTTGGCGCGGTGTATTAGTTTTGGGCAACCAAGCCATCCATCCTTCGCGCGACGCTCTGCGCTCATGCATCGAGGAGACTCAGAAAGCACAGTGCGATGAAGAAGTTGCCCCGATCAGTGTGACATCAGGCACGTCCAGGTGGTTCATGGTGAGCTTCTCGGCGCAACGTTCAGCGCAACGCAAGACGGTTGCAAGTGCGACGTGAGCCGACCTTGACTTACCTGATGGCTGCGACCTGACGCTGATGATCCATGATCCCCCATTGAGACTTGAGGCTTTTGGCCCTGCCACAGGTGTACAGAAGGGGCTTGGCAATTTCTTCGGCTGATGGAGCCCGGGATAGTTGAGCTCACAGTCGCACGGAGCACAGAACAGCGGAGCGCAGCTTTCCCCATCAATCCTATCCTGGCTGGTCACCGACCGCTGACCACGACCACTGACTGATGAATTGAATTGGGGCCGCCCCCTCCTCCAACTTGACTCCACGCCAGCTCGCTGGGATTTCCAACTGGCGTTTGTGCGGTCGTGTTTGTTGCTGCGGAAAACAACAGGAGGATCATACATATATTTTTTTTCCTCCATGCGATCCCATTGACCACGATCTTTCCCACCCTCCTCCATTTTCCTTCCGCAATTGTTGCGATAGTATTGGTACTGCTATGCCTTAAACATTGTAACGCAACCTCTTCCTCTGCATGCTTGCGCTCCCATCGTTTTGAAAATCGCTCGCAATGGAGGACCTCTCCAGAGCCGAGTATCCCGCGATGCTGGTGAGCTGGCCTTTTTCCTGCTCGCAACTTGCCCGCCACTTTCCCAGACCGGCCCCCAAGCCCACCGGCATGCTTCCCTTCCATTCTAGAGTCGCTGCAAGGGCGCTGGACTCGGGGGTTCTCGACGTGAAGCTATATCGGTGGTGCCATGGAGCTCCTTGCTGACCCAACATCTGCCATTCACAGGCCAATCTCCAGCCCGGCCAGGCATCGCAAACGCTCATAGACAGGACGAAACGTATCACCAAGATCAACAACGAGATCGCGGACTGGCTTCAGGTAACGACCGCCTCGATAGACAATGGCGACGGAGACGCCGAGGACCCGCGACGAGATATATCGAGACCGCTAAAGTCTCGGCGGAAGCTAACTGCTAGCTATCACGAATAGGAACGGCGGAAAGTTGAGGAGTTGTACGTCGCGGGGCTTCGGAAGCTGCTCTTGTTTAAGGTCCCGAACGCCGCTTCAGAGCTTGGGTAAGGCGCAGCATCACCAACACCAGTCCATTGCAAACACTACTGCTCTCCAGTCGGTGCCCGCCAGGAGCCGAGGCTAACTGCGCGTGTCGCCAAAACTCTACAGCGTCTTCCAGTCGCCATGGGACAAAGTCCTCCAGTCCGTAGACGCCATCGCGGCGTCGCACCACATCTACGCAACGCGCATCGAGAAGGATGTCGAGGTACCGCTACGCGGCTTCCACACGCGCAAGGAAGTGGTGAACATGCAGACCTTCATCTCCAACCTCCAGAGCATGGCCAGGGAGCTGGATGACGCGACGGATAAGGCGGACCGGCTGGGAAAAAAAGGCGGAAAGGCCAATGCGCAAAAGGTCGACGCGGCGAACTCGAGGCTAGAGATTGCGACGCAGCAGTGGGAGTCGCAGGCGCCCTTCATATTCGAATCGCTCCAGGCTCTCGACGAGCAGCGTACGAACCACCTACGCGACGTTCTAACACAGCTGCAAACCCACGAGGTCGACCAGGCCACGCGCACCCAGGCCTCAGCTGAGGACGTCCTGAACCAGACCCTCGAGATTAACACCGCCGACGAGATCCAGGGCTTCGCGCATAAGGTCACCGCCGGCAAGCCCAAGATCGAGAGGCGCCACATTGGGGCGCCACCCTCACGCCAGACGAGCAACGTTGCGACGAGTCTGAGACCACCGAGCAGCTCCGGAGGAGTCCACGAGGACGATATTAGTGATCACTCTGGCCGCAACGAGATGCACCCGGGTACGTAACTCGAGATGTCGGATACATGGTACAACAAATTTGGTGAAAAACCCTTCCGCTGACATGACGCCGTCGTTATTCCAGAGTCGAAACTGCGCAGCCGCATCGGCACCATGCTAGGTCGACGACGCCAGAGCATACACGGCGGATTCGGCCAGCTTTCGCCATCAAAGAGCGCGGGCCCGTTCAGCCGCGGCCTTGCCAGCAGCCACGGACGGAGCATATCGCCGCGCGCCTCGTCGCACAACCTCACGGAATCGAACAGGCTATCGTCGCTCGCGGAAAGACCGGATTCCTCGCACAACCCCCCCGGCACGTCGGACGGCAAGGAAAAGACGTCTCACGAGGGTACCAATGGTGTAACATCAACAACAGACGGGGCAGCAGATTCCGCGATCTCCGAGAAGCCTGCGGGAGTGGGAGGTTCTGGGGTTCTGAACGGCACGGCCGAGGACATCTTTGACGCGCCTTCTGGTCCGCCCCCGACGACTGCTGTTCAGGCCGCGCCGGCCACCGCCGCAAGCGAGACGGTCAAGGACGACGAGGGCTTCACTGTCCGCGCGCCGATGAACGACCCGATATCGCAGGCCCAGAAGGAGGCCGCCGCCGAAGACGAGAGCAGCAACCACTTCTTCAGGCTGAACATCCAGAAGGAGTCGGTCGCAGAGGAGGACGCCGACGCGAAGCGCGCTGCCATCTCCAACGTGACCAGCACCCTTTCCGCTGCGATGCCCTCGCGCAAAACGGGTACGGTCCGCGGGCGCAGGGACGTGCGCAACACCATTTACATGCCAGCGACAGCAACCATGCCTGACTTCGGGGCGCCAGCGACATTGGCTCCCTCCGGTTCCGGTTCTGTCGCGTCCACCGAGAATCTCTTCCCGTCGTCGTCGGTATCGCCACCTCCAGCTCTGCCGACCGCAATGTCGAAGCCCTCAGTCGTCGCCGCGCTGGCGTCCGAGTCTAGTATTGCCGCCACGTCAGACACGCAGTCCGTCCGGTCCTCGAACTCGCTCAGCAGCCTGGCGCATGGGAGGCACCCGGAGATGCATGGCCCAGGGCTTAACTCGTCCATCATCGAGACTGTGGCAGCAAATTTCGAGGGCGGCGAGCTCAAGGCGGTCAAGATCCACGGCGAGATCGCGTTCTCGTATAATTCCAGCCTCGACGCTGCTTCCAAAGGTGAGTACGACTGCGAGCCACCGAAACGACCAACCTACCAATCCCGTCCATCCCATCTTCCCCATAGAATCTCCTACTGACATGCAATGACTCGCTTACACAAAAACAGACCGTGAAACTGTCCGCATCGACAACTTCCCCCTCCTCGAAGTGATCGGCCCGAACCGCATCTTCGTCTCCAACACCGGACACCCCGACGAGTTCACCCTCGACACGTCGCACCTGTCCAAAGCCACCCCGGCCTTCACCTACCGCCTACACACCGACCCAGTCGACCCCGCAGCCTTGTTCCCCCTGTGTCCCCTCATCATCAAACCCGCATGGAAGCCCACTCCCGACCACAAGCTGGGCCTCCTCCTACAATACCGCCTCAACCCAGCCCTATTCTCCAACAACAGCACCGCCTCGACCGATTACGAACCGGTCTCGTCGACCTTGACCCTCCACAACCTCATCTTCGTGGCCACCTACGAAGGCGGCCGCGCCTCCGCCGCCCAGACCCGGCCGGCCGGCACGCACCTCAAGGACAAGCACCTCGTATACTGGCGTCTGGGAGACGTCACCCTCTCGTCGTCCGGGGACTGGTCCAAGATCGTGTGTCGCGTCGTCGGCGGCGGGGATCCTGCGCCAGACCTGCAGCCGGGCCACGTCGAGGCTCGGTGGGAGTACACGCCTCCTCCCACTGCCGTCATCCAGGGACAGCGGCGCGTGGCGGTCAGCAGGCTGCTGGAGGATAAGGGGAAGGGGAGGGCGACGGATTCGGACGACGACGACGAGCCGGATCCGTTTGCGGATGACAATAACCCCGTCAGTCCCCGGGCTGATGATAGGAGGTGGGAAGGGGTGCCGCTGGTGAGGAAGGTTATCAGTGGGAGGTATGAGGCGAAGTGACCGATGAGAGCGCCTTGAGGGAGCACACAGGCGGTGGCTGCCTGGGCGGGAGGGAGGGAGGGAGCAAGGCAGGGAGATGAATGGTTGGTGCCACGGTCGAATGGCGGTGATGCCCCTTTTTGAGTTGGACTTAATCTGCCCCCTTTCACGTCCCCGTCTGCTCGTTCCTCTGCTGCCCTTTTTAAAAGGGTGTGTGAGGTGTTCAACCAAGTTCCCCATCCATCTGACCCCCATGCACTTGCATACACTGCACATAACGAACGCCAGATCTGCCGGTAGGAACCTCGTACAACATACAGCGCGACATCCACCACATCCACCACCACCAGCAGCTGCACACTCAACCCCCAAGCAGAATGATTTTTTGTATCGAGCTGAGCTGTATCCACCACTGTATTGAATGATGAAGACACATATGATGGGGCCCTACTTCTTTTCCCCTGTTTTTTTCTGAATCTCCTTGCTGCGATATCATGGACTGAACACCGCGCCTGGGATGAATATGAGAGGCTATATCTACCTAGGTACCCAATTTCCTGAACGCAGATACCTATACCTGTGAATGGGCTGCTTTCACCTGATACGATCGACGCTTTGGTGCCTGTCCTACTATAATACGCAAAAGACTCAACGTGATACTACTCGCCTCAACCACACCCTCAATAATGATAACGACCTACTCTCTCTACGCCTCCACGGCTGCTCCCATACACGTATGATCTTATTAGCAGCGAGGCGTCACACTGATTAGGCGTGACGATGAGTACCGGGTTAGAACTCCTCAGATTATGCCCATTTTTGCCCATCTTAACCCGATGCCCAACCGGGATCGCAAACTGTAGCTACAACTGTTCTTTACAAACTCCCCTCTCAAAATCAGACCGGACCACCCCAAACAGCCGGTGAGGCTCTCCGCCAGAGAACACCCTGCCTGCGTTTACGAAGGGGAGGGACAGACGAAAACAAAACCGTAGAGATCAGAACGATTTTAGACAGAGAAAGACTGAAGGTTGGATGGAGACGATTATCGCCCTACAGAAGATGCGATGCTCCCAACCAAGCAATCCAGCCAACAATAGATTCCGCAAAAGGCCAACAACACACGCACCGCCCCCTGGCCAAACAAGCAGAAATATCCCAAGCAAGCAAGGGCCCAGCGAGTGAGAGACTCGCCGACCGGCCTGCTCCCCTACTAAACTACATCCTCCGAGGGAGACAGAAAGAAAATGCCTGCCATCATTACCCCTTCCCACCACCACCCCCACCACCCTGACCACCACCCTGCCCAACCCTCGAATGCTCCTCATAAAACTCCAACGTCAACGCCGCCAAAAACCCCGGAATGCACCCCTTCTCCCTCACCCAAAACCCAATCAGCCCGTCGATCCTCTGCGCGAACGCGCTCCTAGGCCCCCCGCCCACCTTCATAGTGCCCCTCTCGCCGTCGAACACGATGCTGTTCTCGTGCTCGTCCGTCCGGGACGGGTGGTACACGCTCTCGACCCGCATCTTGCCGTTGGGGATGAAGGTCACCGTCCAGCCCAGCGTCGAGAAGATGGCCTCCTTGAACTCGGCCGACTTCGCGGCCCACACCTCCTTCAGCCTCTTAGAGGTCTTGTGCGCCGAGGCAGCGTCGGCCTGCGCGTCGGCGATGGAGCGCTGCGCGGCTGTTACTACTGATAAAGGTATGGTCGGGAAGGAGTGGGGCTGTGATTGGAGGTGCGCGAGGAGCTCGGCGTTCTCCTGCTTGAGGGCAGCGAGGGTGGAGGCTTTGATGGCCTCGTGGTCGGAGGTCGGGTTGGATTTGAGCGCGAGCACGCGCGTCTTGGCGGATTCGCGGGCCGAGGCGAGCTGTGTGCGCAGGACGTCGAGTTCTTTCTCGGCGAGGCGGAGGGACTGCTGGACGGCGGACAGCTCATCTTGGAGCTTTCGGTTTTTGCGTACCAGCTGGCCGAGCTGTTCCGATTCGGCTGCTGCTGTTGCGGCGGCGCCGGCACCGGCGGCGGCGTCGTCGTCGTCCTCATGGGGGCGTTTGGTGCCTGCTACGACGGCGGGCGCAGGAGCTGGACCTGGAGCTGGAGCAGAAGCGGAAGCAGATGGTGGTGATGCCTCTAGAGCGGAGAGCTCCTGGTGCAAAGTCTGCGCCTCGAGCTTGTACCTGTCCACCAGGTCCTCGAGCTCCTGGATGCGCTGCGCCTTCTGCTCGTCGAAGTTCTCCGGCTGGAACGTGATGTCCTCGGCGTCGAACGTCTTGAGCTGGGCACGGAGGTACTCGACTTCCTTGACCGCCAGAGCGCGCTGCCGCTCCAGCCGCTGGCGCGCCTTGCCGTCGCTGCTGGTGGCCGGTGACGGCTCTGAAGCGGCGGCGGCGGCGCGGGATGCGGCGGCTGAGCGGAGTTGCTCGATCTCGGCGACCAGACCGGTCCGCTCCACCACGAGCTGCTGGGCCTGGGCATCGCGCTGGGCGAGCTCGGGCTCCATAGCCCCGAGCCTCTCGACCAGCGACGCCGAGTTCAGCCTCTCCTGCACGAGGGCCCGCGCGAGGGCTTCGGGGGAGTCGAACTCGATCTGGCCGTCGTCGGAGCTCGATTGGCTTTGCAGGTACGCCGTCCACGCCCGACGCTCGTCCTCGAGCCGTTGGCGTTGGATGTGGGCTTCCCTAAGCTCGTCCTCGAGGGTCTGCGCCGCGTCTAGCCGGCGCTGGAGCGACCGCTTCTCCTCCTCGACGACCTGCACCGCCTGGTGCGTCTTGCGCAGGTGCTTCAGCTCGGCGAGCTGGTCTCGGTTCGTAGCCTCCAGCGCCCTGATGTGCGTGACCTGGTCCGTGAGCTCTCGGCGGATGACGGCCATGGTTTCGGCATCGCCCGTATGCGCCTTCAGCCGTAGCACGTCGGCCTCCAGCTTGCCGATTGTGGCGTCCTTGTTTAATAGCTGCGCCTGGGCCTTCTGTAGCGCGGCGTCCCTCTCCTGGCCTTCTTCCCCGAGTTCCTGTACTGATCGCTGCGTGGTCGCGAGCTGATTTTGAAGTTCCAGCGTCCTCCTCTCGTTCAACCTCGCCTCCTCGTTCTTCGTGGCGCTCAGGTCCTCGAGCTGCTCGCGCAGCAGCCGCATCTCATCCTCGACCTCGCGCGCGCGTCGCTCGAGCTCCCTCGTCTGCTTGTCCTTCTCTGCCCGCAAGTTCTCCTGCTCCTCCTGCAGGGCCTCGACCTGCCGGTTGGCCCCGTCGCGCTCGTACTCAGCGGCCTGCTTGAGCTTGAAGTCCTCCTCCGCACGCCTGCGGGCGTCGCGCACCTCGGAGTCGTGCTGCAGCCTGGCCATCTCCTTCTCCTGCTCGTGCGTGGTGATGCGGTAGTTGAGCATTCCGACCTCGGCCTTCAGTTCTTCGATCCGCCGGCGCTGCGTCTCGTACTGCTCCGCGTCTGGGGGCGCCATGTTCTCTTTGCTGCTCTCTCGCGATATCGCGCGCTGTGACGTCGGATAGTCTCCTCCTCCTCCGCGACTTGGGGGTCGGCTCGGGGGTCGGCCAGACGCTGTTGTTGACTCGCCAGTAAAGATGTTATACGACGGCTGTGTTGAGGCCCGGAAGACGCCGATCTAGAAAAAGAATATCGCGAAAAGAATCAGCGTCAGAACAAATAACCTTGGAGTCGGGGGGTGCAGCCCCAGCCGGGGAGCGGTCGACTTCGTTGGACTTCGAGGCCACCCAGTGTGCTTTGTTTACTTACTCTGCTCTCACGAAGGGACGTTTGTGGACGTGCAATGCCACTTCCGACACTGGCACGGAATCGGCTCGTCCCGACGGAATCGCGCCTGCCTCCGCCGGGCCCATCGCCCTGGTTTTGTGGCGTATGTTCCCGCATCCTGAAGCGCCGGGAGGCAAGAACGCGTTCTTAGCATTCTTGTCGCGCGACCTGGAGTCGCGGCTTCAAAGTGACTGCTTATGAGGTGGATTCGAGATCACGTGATGCGCCTCTGGGCACAGCTTGCCGGACTCAGCATATCCAAGAAGAGGCCAGCGAGCAGGCAGAATACAGAAACCAGTATCGTAGACTCTAGATTGCTACTGAGTGAATGGCAATGTAGCAAATATCTTGGTGATTTCTCCCAATCATTGAACAGACACCCGTTGATACCTCTGGGCACTATTGTCTGCGGCAAGTGGAACAAAGATACTCGTACCAAGGCCTCAACAAAGAGCAGTTAGATCGCCAATGCCCCGCAAACGGCACCACAGTCAGTCTCAGAATCGTCAACATACCACGATCGCGAGATTCCAGGCCCAGAACGTAGACCACGACATTGTTGATATCGGAAAACAAGCTTTAGCATCCTCCGGTCCAGAAACCCAATGGCCTGGCCTCGGGGATAAGGCGTCGAGTTTGCCGGCGGAGTGGACGAGAGCTCTTGACGAAGAAAAGCTACCTTCAACGTTGGAAGTTAATTCGGGACCCCAGTTCACTATCAATGAAGAGCGACAATGCTGAAGTGACAATTCTAGACAGGCGCCTATTCTTGCAAAGGGTCATCAAGCCATCGAGTTCAATCAAAAGGTGATAGCTTCGTGACCTCAAGAGCTTCGAATTTGCATCGGAGCTTCCATGCAGCTGCAAGACCCCTGCTGAGAACGACGTCAGCGGCCCCAGGTGCAGATGGCAGCCCAAGATAGCCCGATAGCGCCAAGGCTTTTCCCGGAGCTTATTCTTCAAGCTCCACTGCACCATTTTCCCCCTCTGCACATCTTCTCCTCTCCCACGATCCCATCCCGACTCATGGCCGTTGCGAACACAGTGGTGACACAAAGCAGAGCCGACACTCCCGTCGCCTCCTCTTCCATCCTACTTCCTTACCCCCGCACTCTCGTTCGCTTTGGCCACGAGCGAGAAGAAGCATGTCGGCCGCGGTTTTGGTCCGCAAGGTAAGGGAGGCAGCGAGCTCTCGAGCTCCCATCATTCCCGTTCTCGCGGAAGCCGTCGGCGAATCCTGTCCCTCAATTCCTTCAACAACAAACGTCTTGGCTAATACGTTGTACCCTCCTAGGGCGCAAATATCCAAGCGACTACCCAATTGACCGTCTGCCGCCGGTTACTACCTCCCTCGACCTCGGCGTTCCCCTCGTCTGCTCGATACCAGCTTCTTCCTCCACGCGCCACCTCACGCCCTCTGTCCACTTCACGGAAACAACAGTCCCCTCGCAATGACGCCCCGGTATCCAAGACCAGCAGGAGTCCACCATCAGCGTCCTCCAAGCAGCAGCCACGATCGCTGATGCACGAGCAAACGCTGGAGTGGGAGGATAAGGGGGTGGACTACCGGGGCATCAGCGGGTTTACGGACCTGCCGTACCGCGAGCTAGGGTACAACCAGCACATGCTGATCAACGATGAGTTCAAGAGGGCGCTGAGCGACATCGTCCGCACGTTCCATGCGCCCGTCATATACGCGTTCGCCTACGGGTCCGGGGTCTTCCCCCAGACCAAAAACAGCGGCCGCACGCCGACCGAGGAGCAGATCCACGCCGTGCACCCGAAGCCTGACCCGGCCATCGTGGCCTCGCAGGGCGACAAGCCCAAGATGATCGACTTCATCTTCGGCGTCTCGCACACGCAGCACTTCCACTCGCTCAACATCCGACAGAACCGCGACCACTACAGCGCGCTGGCCAGCTTCGGGTCCGGGCTGGTGAGCACCGTGCAGGACCGGTACGGCGCGGGCGTATACTTCAACCCCTACGTCGTCGTCAACGGCGTCCTGATTAAGTACGGCGTCGTCAACATCGACACCCTGTGCAAGGACCTGACCGAGTGGGACACGTTATACCTCGCCGGCCGCCTGCACAAGCCCGTCAAGATCATCCGCGACAACGCCCGCGTCCGCCTGGCCAACCAGACCAACCTCCTCGCCGCCGTCCGCACCGCCCTGCTGATGCTACCCGAGGCCTTCACCGAGCGCGAGCTGTACGCCACCATCGCGGGGCTCAGCTACCTCGGCGACCCGCGCATGGCGCTGCCCGCCGAGAACCCGCAGAAGGTCGCCAACATCGTCGGCAACAACACGGCGCACTTCCGCCGGCTCTACGCCCCTCTAGTTCAGGTCCTCCCCAACGTCGACTACGACCTGTCGGACCTGTCCCGCGCCGGGCCCGACGAGGACCTAGTGATGCGACAGAACATGGCCGACATGACCAGGGGGAACATGGTGCGCCGTCTGCCGAAGGCGTTCCGCTCGAGGCTCTACTTCAAGTACCAGAAGAAGTGGCAGATGTCGCGCGAAGACTTCGCGCGCGGCACGGAGAATCTACGCACGGAGGAAGGCGGGGTCGCGGCGGCGGGGAGGCAAGGGGGGGAGTTCGACCGCGCGATCGCCAGGGACGACGACGCGCAGAGGACGGACATCATGCGCGCGGTCATCAAGCAGACCATAGGGTGGCCTAGCACCGCGCAGGCGCTCAAGGGCGTGCCGATGTCCGGGATACGGCGCTCGGTGAGGTACCTGGGGGAGAAGATGGCTAAGTACCGCGAGGGCAAGCAGGCTGCGGCAGCCGAGAAGTCGGATTTGATTGAGGACGAGGAGAAGAAGGGTTTACTGCGGGAGGAGAGCTCGTCCTCCTCCGGTAGCGGCGACGCGGAGACTCGTGGTGGTGGTGGTGCAGAGGAGAAGACGGACGACTCCTCTTCTGCTCCATCACCACCTGAAGGGAAGGGCTCGAAGAAATAAGGCCGACCAAGCCTCGCCACCGCGACTCCTCCGTCGGTAAAGGCCCTATAGGCCCCTTAGGCCACCAGCCAGCCTCTCACCCCAGTGTTCCCCTTCATTCTATCATTCACCGCATATTCTTGTACATTTATCATTACTCAGTACGGGATAGAGGTTTGGGCGTCTTGTTTTAGCATGGCAGCGGCGTTTCGTTTTTTTGTTTTTTTTTCCGCCCCCTTCCATGTGGGAGGGGGTCTTCTTTCAACTTACCCCCTATTCGTAACTATAGTGGAGGAGGGAGGGCAGAGAGCGAAGCCAAAGTTTAGACTTGATTCGCCTTTCTTCGTCCCCCCCTCCCTCTTACCCCCTTTTGCACATCTCGTTTCAGCCGAATAACTCCGCACTCATTTAAGTACCTACCTTAGGTACGCCAGCAGCGACGACAGTCTTCAGGCTCCAGTGTACTCCAGCCGGGGGCGCAACATATTTCCTTTTGTATCTTGTATCGTCATAGCGTGGGGTAGGGAGGAAGAAGGATGGAAGAGATAAACATCATAGGCGTGTACAGTTTGACTCTCGATACGTGTTTAGACATAGCGAGGAGCGGAAAACACCATCGTTTTATAGGCGTTCATCAAACGGCAAGGCACTACTCAGTAGATAGGGAGCATGCACAATAGAGGTTTCAGATCGAACATCAGCGCTTAGAGCAGACCATCGTCATCGAGTGAAATAACTCGATACAGTGCATTGTGCAAGCCGTGGATGGGCCGGCTGGCTGATGTATGTGGTAGATATTAGACACTAAGGAGCACAAGGAGTGAACAGCACCGCGACCCAAAGCCCAGCCCAAGACGCCCTTGCTAAGGAAACACTTCTGGGTAGGTATCGTACCCCCCTGTATCTGCAGCAGTGCTTCGCAGCTCGCGCTCGCTGGTTTACATCGAGCGGTAGTAATCTACCACTGCTTTTTGGCGTAGTCCGCAGCAGCATCGATGACCTTGTCGGTCATGCGGTCAGAGAAGCTCTGGTCCGTGTTGTTCTCCCTGTTGTAGTTGTCCTTTTTGCCGTCGCTGTCGCTCGCTCCCAAGAACACGCCGCCGCCGCCGTTGCTGCTGCTGTTGTTGTACGAGTTGCTGTTGGAGGTGAAGCCGTTGTCTGAAGGACGACAAGTGGGTTAGTATATTTCGAGTCACATAGCCTGAAGTAGAAAGGAGAAGAATGAGCGTACCACAACGAGCAGAGGAGAGTCCACCAGAGCCTGACGTCTCGTGACAACGCCCGTAGTTAGAGCGGTCGGTGCGCGTCGAGTCGAGGCTTTCCTCGGAGCGGTGGCCGCCGTTGCTGCCGTAGGAGCTGGACACTCCGGTGTTGTTGCTGTTATTGTTGTTGGAAGAGAAGTTGGACGAGCCGTGCACGTCGTTGTCGCGGCAGCGCTCGAAGCGGGACGAGCGGCCTGAGCCCATCTCTGAGTCCATGTTGTTGGGGTTGACGTTGTCGTTGTTGCTGTTGTGACCATAGGCGCTCCGGGGAGAGGGCAACTCGTTGTTCTCGTAGCAGTCTGTTGGCCGGACTGGTGTTAGAGGATTGGTATGGCTATGTGCGGAAAGGGGGTGGTAAGGTAAGCCGTACCGGAGTTCATGGAGGAGCCGTAGCTCGACGAGTCGTTGCCGTAGGAGCCCATTTTTTGGATACGGAGACTGGTAGGCCCGTAAGTGGGAGCGAGGGCAACTGACGTGCAGCCAACTACCAGGCGAGAGTGGGATGATGGTGAAGACCTCAGGAGGCGTGCTGCTGATGAGGATGATAGAAAATGAATGAGACGGCTTGGGGCATCACCTAGACTCCTTTCTATACATAGTAGCGAGTCGACCTGAGTTGATATCGTACAGCCCCATCTATGGCTCGAGGGAGAGGTCGTTCTACGAGGAGGCTGTCTTTCTTGCAGACTTCTCCCCGGGTATCACCTCTGACCTCACCACACAGGCCAGTATTCCGGAAAGTTGGCATTGTCTCCACTTGCATGAGGTTGATCAGGGCATCAGATTCAAGGCAGTTGCTACTTTCGATACGGTGGTCGCCTAGCAGTCCGAGACGTTTTGGAAGGGCTGACATAGTTGCCGTCGCCATCGCCCTTCCCCTCCTCCCGTCGTTGTTGTCCCTGCACTGGGCACTAGCCTCAGGTCCGCTCACTCCAGGGTCCTCCGTTCTGCCAGTGTTCTGATTATCCATGTTCGGCCTAGATCCTTGACGACGTAGCCCGATTGAGTACCTTAGTTGCCCAATATCGCAACGTTCGGTGACTCCCGATCCTGAGCAGGTTAGCAAATCTGAGCAAGTTTTCCACCTGCGAGTCCCTGCAGGCAATCTGGATATGCCGGTGTTTCCAGAATAATACGAGATGATCGGCGGGGGAGTGCCCTCGGCAGTCCGCTGGCGCCGCCAAAGCGTGGGATTGTGGGGGGCTCTTCAGCGTATCTTGTCCTGGAATGCGGGTGGGAACACGCTAGAACTTAGTGAGCATGACCTTATCTTGGTACCCCCTTTTAGGTGCTACACAGGTCGCCCTGAATTTCGGCTGAGGTCAAACCCTCCACACAACATCAACCCCTTCCTTTCCTCTTTCAAACCTGCATGTGGTTTCCAAACCCGATATTTCCCAAAATGAAGGCCGAAGATTGCAATCCACTCCTTCATAGTTTGAAATATCCAGCTTGGAACAAGCTGAGCGAGATCTCGCGAGGTTCCCCGGCATGGCTAGCACCGAGAGTTTGAGACCTGTCTCTTGTCGCCTGTTTTTCACATTCGTTGGGGTGGAGATGCCTCTACGATATGGACCTTGGGTCTCGATCCAAGCACCAGGTGCTTCGGCTCCCTCAGCCAGAGATGGAAAAATGAAGGGAGGGAGATATTATTAATTCTACTTAGGTAGGTACCTATTACTATACCAAGACTACTCTCAAGTGCTAGCACGTCACCACATCGAAAGCAGCCAAGCAAGGCAGGGCAAAGGGCCGTCCTACCATCTCAGCCTAGACAGACCAGTAGTTGCATCCTCACTTCCTCATCCCACCAAACATCGCGCTCGTCTTCTCCAACGCAGCCGAATCCCCCGCCTTGAACGCGAGGTCCTTGAGCTCCTTCATCTCCTCGGCGATCCCCGCCGCCTCGGCCGCGACGACGGTCCAGGAGTCGGCGCCAAGCGGCAGGCGGATGGGGATGCGCCGGCCGCGCGCCACGACCTCGTACATGACGCCCGCGATGCCGTCGGGCTCGGCCCAGGCCCCCGACACGGCCGGGTCGTACATCGCCTTCAGGAGATTCCGGGTCGGGCCGTCCTCGTAGGCTGCGGCGTCCATGGGGCCCATGACGATGCTGGAGCCGGCGAAGTTGGTCTTGACGCCGCCGGGCTCGATGATGCAGAAGTGGACTGTGCCCGAGAGAAAATTTTAACGTTAGAAGAAGGAAAGCTGGCATCGAACTGGCTGGACCGACCGAGACTGACGAGGCTGGTGCTGGACTGGGACGAAGACGGACTGCTGGGGACTGGGGGACTGCACTCACTGTTCCACTCGGGCTTCAT
The DNA here is from genome assembly GCA_003049485.1 of Ophioceras dolichostomum. Lineage (NCBI taxonomy): Eukaryota > Fungi > Ascomycota > Sordariomycetes > Magnaporthales > Ophioceraceae > Ophioceras > Ophioceras dolichostomum. Next base: position 121,266 of record PYST01000071.1, read on the forward strand.
CTCCTGCGCCACGCTCTCCGTGAAGCCCTCGATCGCGAATTTGGCCGAGTGGTAGAACGAGTTGCCGGGGACGGTGATGAAGCCGCCCATGCTCGTGACGTTGAGCACGACGCCGCCGATCTTCCCGCCGTTCTTAGGGTTCTCCTCGCGCATGACCCGGATGGCGTGCTTGGAGAGCGCGACGGTGCCCCAGAACATCGTCTCGAACAGGGTGCGCTCTTTATCACTGGTCATAAACTCTGTGTCGCCGAGGAGGCCGTACCCGGCGTTGTTGACCATGACGTCGATGCGGCCGAACTTGGCCAGCGTCGCGGCCACGGCGGCGTCGATGGCCTCCTTGGATGTCACGTCTAGTGCAAGCTTGAGCACGCGGTCCGAGTCCGAGATGGGCGAGAGCGCGGCCGGCTTGCGGGCTGTGGCGACGAGGCGCTGCGTCGGGTGCGCTGCAATCTGCTTGGCTAGGGAGAGGCCGATGCCTGAGGAGCAGCCGGTGACTGTGGCCAAGCGGTCCAGCGGTTAGTCGTGCGTGGGTAGGGGAGGCAATGGACAGGTCTCGAGGCAGCGAGACTGGAAGGTGGAGGAAGGGGGTTGCCTACTGAACCAGACGGCATCAACTGGGAGGGTGTACGGGGCGGTGTTGCTCTTGCTCATCTTGACTAAAGGGTCTGTTGGGTTGATTGCGATGCAAAGGCAAAGTGTCTATATTTTGCGATGTGGTATCGGTATGGAGGTTGAGGTAAGTGATATCTTGTCTCTTTCTGAGTTAAGCTGTTTAAGCTGTGTGTCTTGTTTGTACAAACAATCCATCGATCTCTAGAGCTGTGATGTCTTCCCATTTTATATTCGCAGTCTCTCCTTTCCATCCCCAAGCGGTATGCACAGAAGACATCGTCTTGAACCATACTCGCTAAGTCCGCGCTGCTGGCGGATGACGAGGCCAGCCTGAGTCGCTTGGGCTGTCATTGATCTCTACCTAGGTAGCTTCCAGAGTTCAATGTGAGGTTGAGGGTGTCCTGCGGCTCGTCGTCGAGCACCGGCGATATGGCGGAGCCAGTGCACAGAAGAAAGCTGGAAGGTCAGCATCCTGCAGGTGGCGGACACTAGTGAAACGAAGGTGGCCCCTGGCTCGGTAATACAGGGGTTGTCATCAGCCAGCATGTTGCCAAATCCGCAAGCAAATCAGCGCGTGCTGGGGCTGCGTACCTTCCATTAGTGAATTAGCGATGGATCCTGCCTGAACCGTAACTCCACGTACATACATACATATAAGCCCCAGCCCACCTAGCGGACTTTACGAAATACCTCCAGGCTTGCAGCTCGTTGTGGTCCATTTTTTGACCTACTGGCCAATGGGAAAAATCCCAGCTCCTGCGCACGCCTTACCAGAAATCATCCCCTACGAGACGGCGGGTAGAAACGTGATGACGCGCATTTGAAGGCATTGCCAGCCAATTCCCGCGCTATCATGTAGGGGCTTTGAAGACGTGGAATTATCGGGGAGGGTTTTGCATCCCGACCGACCGAGTTTTATGCCAGTGATTGAGTGCGGCCAGCCGAGTACGCCCCTGGGCCAGACCGCCGGCAGCGACAAGATCTCCAAACTCCAAGCCCCTGGTCTTCATGCTTTGGTGCGCAACTTCCGAACGACGTAGAATCCAACTACGACTGCGCCGCTCCCTGCAATGACTTTGGACTGCGTCTATGAACGCTGCGGAAGACCCTTCAGCCTGGCGTCCAGCGGCTCGAAAGCGACAGGGCTTGAGGCAGGGTCGCTACGTCGCTCGGTACTAGGTAAGAAGGATCTCACTGCAGCAACCTTATTGATTTAACAATAGCTAGGCGTCGATCGATCGATAGAAGAGGCATTCAAGGCGGAGACGGCGCGGCAGCGGGCTCCTCACAGTAACCCGTTAAAAGACGCACATCTACTACTTCGGTACGGTCTTCGACGTTGCGGGAGAGCCAACCCCTAGAGATAGGAGAAGCCCCATCATCACTCGCTGGTTGGTGCCAGACCTTGGCTAACGCCAGGATGCAGAGCTTCCCCCTATCCCTCCAACGGACAGGAACAGATGTCGGGGTGCTGAAAGAGGATTCGACGCTGTGTCAGGGCGGTGGTAGGAGTAGCTCATGTTCGAGCACGGCGTTTGGCATCGACACGGCCAAGTCGATTCAGGAGGAAGTCGACCCAGCGAAGAGCTAGCAGGTTGCTTTGGATGGATATGTATTGGCGAAAACAGGATTAGTAAAATAAAAGAAAAGAAAGTCCAGAACAAGCAAACATCAACAGCATTTGAAGGACTCGAAGAAAAGACCGCATCGCACTAATGGTATCGTTCGCATACCAAGACACAAACAACAGGAACCGACAACAAATCCGGACACGAGAAAGCCATACAACCATCACAAACCAAGACAGGATCAACGAGCCGTCGTGCAGCCCACCAACCCCTCCACCTACCTACCTACCTATCCATCCATCCATCCATCCACCAACCAATCAATCAAGTCCATCAACCATCCTCATCAAACCCTCTCAAGCCTAACAAACAGTCCCTTCCTCGGCCTCAGCACCACCCCAGGGCTCCTCAGCTCGACCCTCATCCCGTCTCTCTCCAGCTCCTCGCTGGGCCGGAACCTGAACCGGCCGACGACCTCGACCAGCAGCGCCTTGATCTCGACGTACGCGTATTGCTTCCCGATGCACTGCCGCGGCCCGTTGATGAACGTGTTGACCGAGTACGGCGTCGCCGCGGCACCCTCGAGCGCCTCCCACCTCTCGGGCACGAACTCGTCCGCGTCGGCGCCCCAGATGTGGTGCGACAGGTTCGTCACGGCCGGACAGAGCACCAGGTGAGTACCTTTGGGGATGCGCACGCCGCAGACGACGGTGTCGGTTGCTGCTTCGCGGTGGGAGCCGACCGCTGTGCGTTCGTGTCCGAAGATTATTAGTATTGGCCGGGTGAGCCTTGTGTTGCGAAATGGAGAAAATTGGAGGGAGTCTTTTTGTCTGCAAACTCACCTGGGCTGTACAGCCGCAGCAGCTCGCGCACAAAGTTGTGCATGTACCGCATCCGCTCCAGGTCGGAGTAGTCGGGCCTCGGCTTCTCCTTCAGCAGCTCCATGATTTCGGCTCGGAGTTTGTCCTGGACCTCGGGCTTGGTGGCCAAGACGTATGTCGCCCAGGTCATCGCGCCAGCAGTGGTCTCGTGTCCGGCGGACAAGAAGTTCAGGAGCTAGGAGCTCCAAGTCAGTCATCAGTCATGCCTCAAGATGGGCGTAGTGTGTCAAACTGTCTGGAGACGAGAAGAAGGAAGGGGAGAAGAAGCAGAATGGAGGTTTCGCTCACATGTCCCAAAATATCATCCTCGGTCAGCACAACATCGCCCTCACCACCCACCATCCTCTCCTCAACCATATACGTCAAAAGATCCCTGCTCAAGAACTTCGCCTCCGCCCCCTTGGAAGCCTCCACGTCCCTGATGCGCTCACGGATGCACATCCGCAGCATAGCCCTTATCTCGGTCGACGCCTCTATCATCCCCCTATTGGCGGGGACGAACCACAGCGCCTTGCGGAGGGGGATGTGGACGTTGAGGAACGAGATCAGGGAGGACAGCCACCCCTGCTCGAACATGCGGCGGTAGCACTGCAGGAAGTCGAGCTTCAGGTCCGGCGAGCGCAGGTTGCGCAGCTCGACCCCCAGCGCGGTGACGCCGATCACGTCGATGGTCGCCTTGGAGTACACGCTCAGGACCTCGACGGTGCCCGTCGGGTTCTCGCACATCTTGTCCTCGAGGTAGCGGACGAGGTCGTCGGCCTTGTTTTGCATGACGGGGAGCATCTTCTTCAGGTTCGGGATGGAGAAGACGTCTTTTTATTCGCCGGGGTGGACATCGGTCAGTTAGGGAACACCTCTAGCCTGGCAAGGAGGAATGAGGAGGGATAAGGGAGGGAAGGGGGTGGAGGCGACGTACTCAAGATCATCTTCCTCTGCCTCTTATGCTCGATGCCTTCGGCGAACAGCAGACCCGTGCCCGTGATCTCGCCGACGAACCGGGTGAAGAACCCGGGCTTCTGGAAGGAGTAGCATTGCGTCTGGAACACCTCCCTGTGCGCCTCGACGCTGTTGACGAGCAGAGACTCCTTCCCCGCGAAGGCGAAGAAGCGGATGAAGGGACTCTCGGGCCAGGTCTTGGACCACTGCGTGTACAGCTCGTTGGGCGAGGAAGCGCGGAACTGGTTCAGGACTTGGCCGACCATGAACTGGTTGCCCTGTTTAATTGGGTAGGTTAGAGGGCGAGAAGGTGATACTGAGTGATGACATCGATCATCTCGGGGGGTGGGTTGTCCTACTGACCTCCGGAGTCGGCAGATGCCTCAGCGGCGAGACAAACGCGGGGTAAATAAAGATCCGGTACGATTTTAGGATGAGGTACTGCAGGGTGATGAAGGCGAGGAACGTCTTCAGGAGCTCCTGCTTCGGGGCCGACGTGAGTGAGGACAAGAGAGACCCAGCATGGCCTCCTGCGCCGAGAGTGATTGCCACGGTCTCGAGCACCGAGAGCACGGCGCAGATCTGGAGATCCATGATTCAGGGAACTCTTGGAGACGGTGAGGTAGAGATGGGAAGAAGACCGCGGCAGCTCGGAGAGCAACCCTCGGTCGCTGACTTGGGGATTTAAAGGGGAGGAGGAAGTTAGGTAGAAAGTGACGAAAACGACCTATCGCGAACGATTGCCCACTTAACCTCCCTATCATCGAACACCGACTAGTCTTCCTGCGTGGTCCTCGACAAGTCCCTCGTGCTAGAGCCTTGTGACAGAACCACACCCTGACCGCGGTTCCTTCCGGTTGGCTCGTCGCCTCCCCCGAGTCGAACGAAGAGATGGTGTGCGGCGCGGACACGTCAACACGCCCCCACGGTTTTCATCAACCCCGGATGCACCGGATTTCTTCAATTCTGAGGTGGTGGCCGAAGGAGAATTCGTCCTAACAAATTGCCTGGGTAGGTAGGTATATCCTCGAACCAAAACGGTGGGAAGGATGGAAGGTATGGACGGATGGATTTGGGGGAGTGAAGCGTTGTTTTATGATTGGGTGCCAGAGTGGCGGGTCGACCCCGACCGACTGAACTGGGCTGATGGATGGACGGACAGGACTGAACTGACTCTTGCCAGAGTTTGTTTTTCTCCCCTCAGCGATTCAGACGACCAGGACATCCCGGTGAGGCGGGCGGGGCCTCCTTTTTATATTGCACCTCCTCGTTCCCATCTACCACTCACACACACACAAACATCTCCTAGTCTAGAACCCAAGTGTATTTGCCCCACGCTCGGCCGAAGAAATGTTTCCACCCTTTCCCCCTCCTCCCTTCTCCCAAGAACGGAAAGGGCATGCATACCCTTGCCTGCAAAGCTGATAAGAAAACCCTCGTGGCCCCTCACGCGCGTTCCCCCCTTATGTACTAGCACGAGGCAGAGCACGGGCTAGTGCGATCCGAGCAGTCGGTATACAACTAGACCGACCGCTCGACCGGGTCGTCCGTCGGTCTGGGCCACCACCACTACCATTGCCGCCACCACCGACTGGATGGGGAGAGACACAACAAGAGAAGAAAAAATGTTGGCGGGAGATAGGAAAGGCCCGAGACCCTTGTCTTTTTTTCTGTGTGTTGTCCCAAGATATTAATATTGGAAGCCCGCCCCCGTTATATGTCATCAAAGTGACCTGTCAGTGTCAGTGCAGCAGTAAGTGTTTGTGTCTCTGGCGGGAGCGAGAATCGTGCTTCGTCTCACTCCCTGCTGTGCTATGTTGGTATGTACTACATGGCACATATCCCACCTACCGCGTTGGGCATCGATACCGCTCCTCTAGGTACGAACTATTCCATACGCGGCAAAGGCGCAAAGAGGAGAAAGTTGCACCGCGTCGAAAATCACTTCCTCGTCTGCTCTCTCTCACCCTCTCACTCGTCGCACCTCGCATATATTGGTGTCTGTTGGTTCTGCAACATGTATTTTAGTCCGTGAGTCTATCATCTTAAACCTATCATTATAGGACAGGCGTGGCGGCGCTAGACCGAGCTAGACTGGCCAGACGAAGACGTTGGCCGTAACTGAGTGGTCGGTAAACCTCAAGCCCGCAGCGGCTCCGCCGCGCGATGAAACCTTTCCCGGCACGCGAGTGGAGCTCCATGCCGAGCGGGCATGTTCAAACTTCCTTCTCCGCTCCGACGCGGGGTCTTGGCACGTAGCAACCTCCCTTGTCGGTCGGCCACCTCATCAGACAGGGAGCCTCAGGTGAGGGGGTTTCGCAGAATTATCAATTATCACTTTAGGTACCTTAGTTGGGAGGGGTAGAGGCAGCGGGGTCATGAAAGAAGCTGCTTGGGATGTACAGCGGCCGTCTCCCTCCCGCGGTGTCAGTCTCATGGGTCTATCTGCCCATCTGCCTGATCCGAGCAGGAGGGGTGACCTCTTCGCCGGCAATCCGGGTCGACCGACGATGGATCAAAGACAGACGAAAGAAGGGATGGCGACAGGGGTAAGGGGATGGTGGTGCGGGCACGCATGTAATAAAAGTTTGTGACCGAGACAGGCAAGTCTTATCATCATGGAACCGAAGTTCCTCTCGTCTCGGCTGTGTCCAGCAGACCTACCTACGGCTACCTACTAGGCAGGCAATCCATCTCGGCAATGACGTGACGGGTGCTCCCGCAAAATGTTTCGGCAAGCGAGCGTTGCCTTCATCCTGGTGTTGATGACCGGATTCCTGGGTTTAAGTCCTCCCCACCACCGCCTGTAGTACCAGGGAAGGACAAATTGTCGCACTCCGCAATGACACCAACCAACACCTTGCTTCACACAAAATTTTGGGATTCTCTCAAGGATCGAGCTCACACAAGTTAAGTACGAACTGTTAAAACCGTCGATATGTTACTACATCCTTTCCTCACGTTTCTTGGGCCGCTGTAGCGTTTTTTTTTCTCTCTCCTCCCTTCTCTCTCTCTCTCTCTTTCTCTCTCTGTGGAGCGACAGTCAGGCAGGCATTGAGGCCCATCATCACTTGCTGCGCTCCCAGTGCCAATAGTAAGGTTACCCCAGTCCTCTATAGTATGGAAAACCCCATGGAAAATCATGGAAAACTCCTACTGCATATCCTCGTAACGCCTTTTCATCCCGTTGCATAGCCCATAGAAAATAGAAGTACAAATCGGGTTCTCTGCCACCCGATCTCCAAGTCAAGTCCCCACCCAAGCCGTTTGGCTGGTAAGGACGCCGGCTCATCGCCTGGCTTAAGCCGCACCACCTCCAGGTTTCCGCAATCTAAGGCGCAAAGAACGGCGGGGCTTCTGACTACTCGGCTCACCCACCGAGTCGTCAGGCTCGCTGCCGCCTCTCTGATTGCCCTGATCATTCGTTGCAAGCATCCCAGAAATTTGGCTGGTGTACGGTCCGTGAGGCAGCTCGCGCTGTGAGTCTGGAAGGGGAACGGGGTCTGCGATGGGCGAGCCCGAGTCGGGCTGTCCCTGGCCAGCCTGAGTGCTACTGCCGCTGCCGCAGCTGCTGCTGCCTTCGCCTGCGAGGCGCCGATCGACGCCCTGACCTCCAGTGTCGCCGGGGGCTGATGAACCCTGTCCGCGTTGTTCAACTTGAAATTAGGTCGTTAGCCATGATTAGGAGGAAAAGGAGGCTGATAGATGAGAAATGGCATTGGACGGCTGGACAGGGAATAATGGAGGAGGGAGGGGGACTTGAAGTTTAAAAGACGTAGACTTACGCAGCTGCAGCACCAGGGCCAGGAGCGGCTCTGCATTGCCGAGGCCTGGGGTGTTTACCGCCAAGTCTGGTGCCTCTGTCACATCCTCGACCACCTCCCGGAGCGGTCCGACCGCCCGTTCGACTTGACCTGTCTTAAGGTAGGCCAACGCGAGGAAGAGCCGACTAATAGGGAACCAACTTCTCTGTCTACTAAATCGATGCTGTGCAGTTTGACCCGCCGCGATCCGCTCCACCTCTTCTAGGCTTTCGGCTGCTTTTTTGTAGTTTTTGGCCTCAAAATATGATCTGCCGAGATCGAATCGCACCGGCAGCTGCACGTCGGGCAAGCTCTCGCTGCTCTTCAGCACCCATTCCAGAAGGTCGATGGATTTCTGGACGCTTCCGAACTGACGGTGCAGGGAGGCCACAGATTCCCAAAAGAACATGGATTTGATGTCGCATGGTGTGTCCAGATTACCGCTATGTATCCTGGCCACATCCTCCGCGACTTCAATGGCCTCGATGGCCATTTGCGGATCGTGCCTGCCGTACGCTATAGCAATCTTGATTCGTAGGTGAAGTCGGTGAATATTGTCTGCCGGTACGGTTGCTGAGATTCGCAATGCATTTTCTAGTAATGATAATAACTCCATATCCATTGAATGGGAGTCGGTTATGAGATTAATTGTTGGGATGTCATCCGGGGAAATGCCCTCTTGGTCAATCATCAGAGCGCGTAGCAGCCACTTCTGGCAGTCTTGAGAAGCCCATTCGACAGAACCAGGACGAGTAGGTATGCAAAAAAGCCATACAAGTTGCATCTCTTGTCGACATGTATGCGCCAGATCCGAGAGCCATCGTTCCTTTACAACGACCGCGTGGCGGTGAGGCTCGAGAGATCGCTGGTATAGGATCGGCCGATGAAAATGATATGCCATGTAATGGGTCGCGCAGGCTAAGACGCAACTAGCCTGCATGCGGTCACTCCTTTCCGTCTTGCTGTCACGACGGTGGTTCAACCACTCGTGTACCAGAGGGTGCATCGAGATAGTCGCCTCCGTTCGAGCGACGTTATCGCCGTCGGTAATGAAGGCCAGAGACCGAAGTCGCAATAGGGCTTCCGACAAGCGATGATTGTGATTGCCGTTACCTGAGGCTAGCTGGAGGAAATTCGGCAGTCGTTGGATGTGCCACCGGGTAAGCATCTGAAGATGCCGCTCTTCTTCTGGTACGTCCTTGAGGCACTCGGTCGCCATCCATGCATCTCGAAAGAGTCTGATAGGCACGTTTGTGAAGTGAAGGAGCGACAGCACCCTCAGCATCTCACAAGAGTCCCGCGAGGTCTCGTCGTCGGCCGGTCTAGCACCGCCGCAGACGCCTCGAATGTTGCCCACACAGTGCCGTAGCGGGGGTTCTCTTGCGGCGGACACTTGGAGAGGTTGTCCTTGCAAATAGCTGGGTACTCGGCTAGCGACGAATACCGCTGGGAAATGAAGGCTCCGGCGTGCACCAGAGCGAGGGTATGGTAGCCCAGGGCTTTCGCGATGCTTCCCGCGGCTTGTTTGTCTTCCGTGGATGGATTTTTGATGTTGGCTTTGCCAAGGAGCAGCGTGACACACTCCTCCTTGCCAAGATTGCTGAGATCCTCCCACCCGACCGTATTATATTTTCGACATGGGGTGAGCCGGGAAGTGATGAGGACGCAGCCGTAGTCGCCGGAGGGTAGATACTGCTCATAATCCTTCTTGTCGTCGTCTGCGTTGTCGAGGATGAGCAGCCAGTGATGCTCGCGGCCAATCCTTGCCAGATAGTGAAGGGCTTTTTCCACAGTTCCGTCGGACGACGCGCTTGTCGGGTCAGCCATGGCTAAAAGACGAGAACACCCGGCGTCGGCAGATTGCTCACTGCTGACATCGATCCAAAAGACGCCCCAGAAACTGGCCACAGGGCCTTGTTAGCTGACTGTCAAGTCCGGCAGAGTTGACCCAAGAGGAGTGGAGTGTTTGAAGAGATGGAGACGGAAGAATTGTAGGACGAACTGTTCGCGAAGCCGATTAGCCACTTGAATGGCCACTTCACTCTTGCCTTGCCCACCGAGGCCAGTGATGACGAATCTTTTCTGCTGCTGCTGCTGCTGCTGTTTCGGGTCCGGGTCGACGGGCGTCATCGCATCAACGATCTTCTCGATGAGTGCGAATCGCCCGATGAACTGCGTGCTCCCGACCCGTCCCATGAGCCAGTGAGGCCCAGGGCTATGGGTCGGTGGTGCGGGAGCAGCATGGTAATGTGCTTCTGCAATGGCACTTAGCTTGTTAGAATGGGGTTACTACCTAGTATCTAGTTCCTAAGATTAGACAATTGTGAGTGCTACTTGCCCCCGTAATTGTGGTGGCCCCCAATGTTCATGTTCCCTAGACCACCGTAGACGGCACCGCCGCTAACATGACGACTCCCGTCTTGGTAGGTAGTGGTAGTGCCACGACTTATAGTCATGGCACCGTAATTGGTACCCTGGACCTGGTTCTGGTTCTGGGCCCCCGTAGCGCTGCCTCCTGGGGTCCGCCCAGCGTCGGAAGGAGGGTCTGATCCCTCGAGGGCCGGGATGAGGTTCAGCAGGGCCACGGCAACGGAGGCTGCGGAAGCCGCGGCGAAGGTCTGGCACTTCTTGTTCTTGTGGCTGTCCGCATAATCGCAGATGGCCTTGACGACGAGGCAGGGGACATCGATTCCAGCCGCCTCCATCTCGAAGCCGATCACACCGTCGCGACCGGCGACCCGGTCTCGATCGGAAGCGGACTTCATGACGACGTTTCCTGACGCCATCTTGCCGAGCCAGACATGCGGGCCCTCGTTGACAGGGCGGTCCTGTGCACGACTCCGTAGCGCTTGCTTGAATTGAGCCGGGTCGCAACCGAGGTCATCACACGACGTCTTCGTGGCTTCCTCGCAGAGCTTGTCCCCTTCGCAGGCCTCGCAGTTCGCTTGGTGTTTGTGTAGGTATTTTTCGTCGAACATACCGTCCTCGGCGGGTAAGGGGGGTCGGTACTTGGCATGCTTGGCCTTTCGCTGGAGGTGCGCCAGGTTGGCTGCGGCGGTCTTCCGCAGATCTGCCATGGTCTGCTCTACATTTAGGAGAGCCACCACATTGCCGAGACAGGCGTCGGATTGACCTGGACCGGGGTCCGTCTCGGCATTGGCGATGTAACCCGCCTCGTATTGCTTGCCGACGATGAAGTGCTTGACGATGTCGTTGCTGATGATCACGTCGCCCAGGAACGCGGGCTGCCCCTCGATGTTGGGTAAACCTCCGCAAATACCCACGAGCAGCACGATCTTGATCTTGGGGAAGGTTCGCTTCAGGTGCGCGGAGGCTTCAGTGGCTGCGACTGAGCCCATCTTCTTGAGGACGACAAGGACGACGTCATGCTTGCCGATCCTCCGGAGCCCGTAGATGGCGGGATCACCAGCAGGGTTGTCGGCGATCTTGTCGACGGCGTCGGACTGGTCGACGGCTTCAATCACATCCTTGTCGACGGCCTTAAGCAGATCGAGGGCGTCGCGCTCTTTGGGAAGAGCACATACGACCGCGATCTGGACCCGACCCTGGTAAGGTTCTGGGGACGACGGAGGCATGATGTAGGAGGAATTGAAACGCAGGCGGAATCATCGGTAGGATGCCACAGATAGTATAGGAGAGTATAAGATAGTATGCGGGAGTAAGTTGGATTGGAGAGGGAGGGAGGCGAAGGCGCAGGAAATGCAGCAGGCTGGGCCAGTTACAAGAGAGGATTTTTGACAGACACGGTGGGAAAGAAGTTCAGGGCGAAACACACGAGCGAGAAGAAACAGTGAAAGACAAGAGAAACAACCAAAGAGCGCAAGGGCAGGCAAGGCTCGCGAGGTTGGTAATGGTTTCTATATTTCAGCACTTTCTTTCAGCTGGCTCATGGTGGATATGTGAATATCGCGGATGATTGGTTCGTTGACCCTTGCCTCGCATCCAAGCCAGCTCGGGCGAGATGTGGCGTACCTTCAGAGGCGGCCAAACAGAGCTTTATTGGCTTGGCGCTCAGGGGGGATGGTCGTCGAGAGCTGTCCTCACCCACTCTTCTTCGGCCTGCGAAACTTGGAATTTAATGGAATATGGAATACATTGGCGGAGTGAGATCGAAGTGCACAGGTTCTCCAGGCTGTAGCCATGACATTTGGGAGACCGAGCCACTGATTTGACCTGCTGGAAAAACGAACCTATGTCCAATTGTCCAATGCATGTCCTGTCTCTCGGCGGCGGTGCGTGTGACGCTGCCCTCGGATTTCCCAAAATTCTTGATTCATGTTGGCAATATTTAGAGCGAGATTTCGACCTGTGAAGGCTAAACGAAGGGAATAGGCATGTGCTGTTTTT